>JAXQQM020057716.1:0-100244 GCA_034641835.2 Pinus albicaulis | reverse complement strand
CATACATTTTGTTTTCACAGATGTCATTGGATTTTGTGTTGTCTATGCAAACATCACAAAAACAAGAATATTTTCTTTTATCCAATGCAAACACATTTGTGGACAATTTTGTTTGAATTGAATGCAATTTTCGAGTCCCTTTTATTGTTCCAACTTCATTTCCAATTGATCTATTTACGTCTCCGATTCCAATATGCCAGAAACACCTTTATATGGAAAATTAGAAAAAGAATTTGTAAATATGATATCAAAATACAATTAAAAATAATCATTGCATGATAAATGTACAATGTTTAAAATTAGATTACCAATATAAATTAAATTGAATGTACCTTTGCACTTCTCGTGATGGGTTAATCTCATGGCTTAGAGCATTTTTGCACCATTGAACAACTTCTTCAGCGTTTGCAAGTCGGCGTGCAAAGTGGTTCACTTGATATCTTCGAAGTGCTCGTTTTATGCATGCTCCTGCACCGTCATGTTCTCCTTTTCCATGGCCAGTCTCAAAGAAATTCCAACAATGTTTAATGGAGGTTTTCTTATGAAGACGACCCAACCAAAAAAATGATCGTGCAGATTTGAATTGACCTGCGCATCCGTCTGACCATATCCAATGTTCATTGAATGTTATTCCACAATTTTTCAATGAATCATAAATTTTTCCAAAACAATGTTGTACAAAACATGTATCATGCATACGATCGTCACTGATATAAAAATGATATTCTTTAATGATATGTCGATTTTCACTCGTGCTTTCTATATGATCGACATTTTGTTCAGCATGTCTATATAGAATATGAACGAGCATGGAGACTTGGTCAGAGTGATAGTATTCACTCTGAATTTCTTTTTGTGGAGCAAATGTGTAGTTTTCTTCAAAATCAATCACTGACAAAATGGTTCCTGGTGGAAAAACTTCACGAGATTTTTTGAATTGCAAGTCTTGCCATCGAGCTCTATGGGAATGCATGGTGTATTTGTAAATTTCTGCTTCAAACTTTCTCAAAAAGTCTATTAGAAAAATTTCGTCTTCTCGTAATTCAATTCTTTTAACACTATCTGCACTTTGAATCGATGTACTGGTATATTCGTATCTCTTCCATTTCACTTTCATGTTGGACAATGATTGATCATTTATATCAATATGATATTTGTTTTGAAATTTAGTCAAATTTCCACAATCATCGCATTTTTTACCACCAACACATTTCTTTTTGCAAAATAGTTCATCGCTTTCTCTTTCACATAGAATTTGAGATATGAAATCACGGATAGTGGAAGGAGGAGGTGAATCCTTCCATAATGTTCTACCGAAATCAAGGAATGTGTCATAATATAACTCAAATTCCACATGATAATGGCAACAACAAGTGTCGCGTACTATGATAGGTTTTACATACCATGGTTTTTGTTGAACAAAAGCACTGAGTGAAACTTGAATTTGACGATTCTCTTCTTTGAACTTGTTGAATAACTCTATTTGAATGGTTTCCAAGAGATGTTTTTCAGGTTCTTCGTATTGATTTCGTGCTATTTTTCTCTTGTGCATCACATGTCTTCAAGGTGAAAGGTGAAACACGTTAATTGTTCTTCCAATATTCATATATTAGTTTTTTAACATCTTCTCCAAGTCTATTCATGGTTGCCTACAAATAGCTCTAACGTTTCAGTTCATCATTTACGTTCATTTTCCACCAAAATTTTCGATGTTTGTGCAGTTTTTCGCGAGGTTCCCAAAGAACAAGTTACAGATGTTAGATATTCAAACGATTCTCTTGAGTACTTTCAGGAAATCCAGCCACATTTGTATTCCTCTACGTATATTTGAAACCTCTTTATCTCTAGATCTCTTAATTGACTCTATAGCACTACTCATATTGTTTATCACCTCTTCTTTCATTTTTTTATCTTTGGTTGATTTTCGAATACCCAATAGTGTCGTCGCTTCTTTTAATTTCCTTGATGATAAGAGACCTTTCAACATTTGAGCTTGAACTGTCACCTCAGTTTTGAAAAAAATTTCCAAAATTTTCTCGACACGATATCGTATAATATAGTCAGGTTTTTTATCTCCATATGTGTGAGTGTCGACATTTTCTAACATCTCATTATCGATAGTGATTTCATCTGTACATATTCGAAAAAATAGTACATATTCAATAAATAACTAAATTAATAAATATGTCAATAAATATTAGGAAAATTTTAAATATATCAATAGATCATAATATCTACATTTACATACCCGATTCAATTTCCGCTTGAGGTTGATTTTCTTCTTCAATATTTT
This sequence comes from Pinus albicaulis, assembly GCA_034641835.2. Classification (NCBI taxonomy): domain Eukaryota; kingdom Viridiplantae; phylum Streptophyta; class Pinopsida; order Pinales; family Pinaceae; genus Pinus; species Pinus albicaulis. Next base: position 97,951 of record JAXQQM020057716.1, on the reverse strand, counting down.
GAGGAGTATCTCTGTCTGTTTACATTAAACAAAATATTTTTCAAACTAGTTCATCAAATAAAAATTAAGCTTCACATTCTACATTGGGAAAACTTTAAAAATATATCAATAGATCATAATATTTACATTTACATACCTGCTTCAATTTCTGCTTGAGGTTGATTTTTTTCTTCAATATTTTGAGGAATATCTCTGTCTGTTTACATCAAACAAAATATTTTTCAAACTAGTTTATCAAATAAAAATTAAGCGTTACATTTTACATTAGGAAAATTTTAAATATATATCAATAGAGCATGTAATATTTACATTTACATACATGCTTCAATTTCTGCTTGAGGTTGATTTTCCTCTTCAATATTTGAGAGAGCTTCTAACTTTCTTTTGCGATATTTTCTCGTCTCTTCTCTACGTTCCTCGGGCTTTCTTTTTCGATCATATTTTCTCACACAAGTTCTTCGATTTCCCATGATAATAGGGTATGAGGTTCAAAAAATTTCTTTTAAAAAATTAGACAATAACTCAATTACAAACAATATCACAAAAGATTTAATTTAAAAAAATCTTTTCTAAAAAATACGTAATCCAATCCAAAACACATACATATCTCTAAGAAAAATCACACCGCCTCCAAGAAATGTCTTCCAAAAAAATTCTTTAAATCTTAAAATGTGAAGAAAAATTTTTGAACAAAAAAGCTCAAAAGATTTATTTCAACACAAAACACGTACATACCTCCAAGAAAAATCACGTCGCCTCCAAAAATTTCTTCCAAAAAAGTTCTTTAAATTCAAACTTTGAACCTCCAAGAAAAATCACGCCGCCTCCAGAAAATGTCTTCCAAAATTTTTGAATTCAAACCAAGTTGTAAGATGAAATGAAGTGCGAAATGTGCGAAAATTGTGAATCATTTTGCGGCAATTTATATTGACCGCGAAATATGTGTTTTGTAGGGGGCTCCACAAAAATTTCCGGCCGACGGAAAATTACACAATAGTTCGGCCGAACGTTTGATAATAAGTTCGGCCGAACTATTGTGACGTTAGTTTTAACTGCTCGTAAGCGGAAAACATAGTTCGGCCGAACTATTACTAATAGTTCGGCCGAACTAACGCGTCACCAATTATGCAGACCCAGGCTCTGAAAACGGTTCTGCAACTTTGGACTGATTAAACTCCATGAAAACTTGTTAATTAACTGTCGGAACCAAGACAAGCATTTTCAGAATTGAATCTACTTTCAGGAAATATAAATTTTATGGAATTTCGTAAACGTTTATTAATTTTAATTATTTTTCTAATAAAATGAGTGTAAACAAATTTTTAGGGTCATCGTGATTCAGTGAAATCAAAATTTTGTGTCTCCCAAAATACATTGTAAAAAAAATTGAAAAAATTATGGGGCATTACATTGGTCCGTTGACTCTAATGGGTAGCTTTTAGATTTTTAGTTTATAACTTATATGTTAAGAAATTTGTTGCCACACGAAACATATCAAAAATACGCAATTTTTCGTATTAGACTAGTTCAAAAAATTCTAGTAATTATGATATGCATCCATTGGCTTTGTAAATATGACGAAACCAAAGTAGACTCTATCTAGATTGTTGTAACACATTTTGTTTTTTCAAAAACACAAATTTTCAATGAATACAACGTTGCCACATAACATGACTACTTATGAATTCTTTGATTGTTAAGAAACACACACTCAAAGAAACGCTAATTTGACATATCAAATCCGCATAAAAAAATTTCAAAAAATAAGTAATAGAAAGCTAACAAAATTTCTCACAACTTTTATTTTTACCGCAAAATGAAATTCTACACGGAAAAAATTGTTATGGTTGCGAAGTTTAGAAGGAACCAAAAAAAATGAAAAAAAAATTTCTAAAAAAAGGGCAAAATTAGCTTGGGCTTCATTTTCTTACATATCTAATATAATACATTGTGAAAAGCTCCTCAATATTTTAAATGCTAATGAAAGTTTATGCAAAAAAAAAAAAAAAAAAAACAATGTTTTAAAAAAAAAAAATATTTCTTCCTAATCTAAAAGATAAAAAAGACAATGTTTTTGTTTATCCCTATTTTAACGGTAGTTCTACGAGGAAACAACCACGCAATAAGTCGAGCTCGACTAATATACAGTGGCGGTGGTTTTTGATGGAATCAACATCAGTTTCATGATATGGTTTCTTGTTTTTACAAATTCTAATGCCATTACAGATATAGATGACACGAAATGCAAACTCAGCAGTTGAGGTGCCACATTTGAATCTCTTTCTAAAAATGGCATGATGTAATAATCCTTTTCTATGCTTTAAGATAACGATATTCTCATGATCTCACAGTAACTTTCTAAAAATCTTCTTTCTAATTTTGAGCACACGAATCCTCAAACGCCATTATAAATCTTAAAAACAGATAGAGTTAAATTTGAGTGAATGTACCTACTAATAATCCATCGAGAAGACTATATTCATCCATTTAAACGTTGTTGCTTCTTGTGTGCAGGAATAAATAGGCTCATGTATATAGAACTCAAGCTTTACGGCATAAGCATTTTCTCCCCCATCCTTGGACGTTGTAACGGTATCTTTCCATGGCTTCCAAACACCAAGGCTTCACACGCAACTCGGGTAACCTTTTCTCGTTATCTTTTCCTCTTGAGAGAAAATATCTGGGTCTAAATACGTATTTGTAATTGTTGAGTTAAGTTTTATGAGATTTATAATGCCTTGGTTGGGTCATGACTCTTTGCGTCTTTTGTTTTTCTCCATGGTTCTGGTTAGTCTTCATCTCAATGCGTATTTTTCTCCATGGTTCTTGCTTATAGGTTGTCATCTCTCATTGATGTGCGGCACAAACACGGTACTCATGGTTTCTTCCATAATTTTAACTCCTATATGGCGGTTTCATCTTTTGTTTAAATGGTGTCATAATGCCGAATGTAAATCCATATGCCATTAAAAAACTTGCCATTGGGCCACAGCAAAAGTATAAGTTATTTTTTAATGAGAATGGTTGCCTATGAAGTACGTATAAAGATTCTATGAGTATCTTTCGGGCCAAAATGTATTAAGTCACATAAGTGATATATGATTTATAGACTCTCCTTGTATGTGTGATTTTCTTGGTAAATTATTACTCCATGAATACTCTCTTGATTTGTTTTCTTTATAGGAAGCCTCCCTCTTGTTTGTGTTAATGATATCTATTATATTTCTATTTTACATATATAAATTCGGTTAACATGTTCTTGTCATGAAATTGTAAAGGTTGTAATATTATGGACTTTATTTCTCCTTTTTCTTTTCTTTGGTGAAAATATGTACTTACCATTCCCGGAGAAGTTTATCTTCACAAGCACTAAGATGAAATTTTTAACTAGGATTAGTTTTCTTTTCCTTTATTTTTTTGCTATGTTTATCTACCTACTAATAATTATTAAGGCCACTTAACAAGTCTTTGAGTTGGGATTTTGACCCTAAACTTGGGGCCAGCAGCTTCGCCCATTCTTGCCTTAGTAAATTAATACACAATTCTTATTATTCATTAGATGTTATCTGGATGAAGATACTACGGTTTTAAACAGAGTTTTTGGTTGTTTCTTTACCACTTAAGAAATAGTTATTTAAAAAAAAAAATAGTATATATACATTTTTTTTTTTCTTTTAAATAATTAAAACTTTAAATCACTGGTAACATATATATATGCTTTTCCTCTGTGATTCTCTAGGTTGGTATGTTGGGAAGTCTTGATAGTTCTTTTTTAACTCATTCTTCATTTTGTTTCCTTTATAATAAACTAATTAATTATTTCTCTGAAAAACTCGGTAATTCTTTCTACATTAAATCAATATTCACTTCATACAAATGTCTGTCCCATTCTCATAATGTAAATTTATATAAATCACGGTATACCTTCATACAAACATCATCCCATTCCTCGGCAATTAAATTTATAGAGTTGACCATTCTTGCCCGATTTTGATAATAAAAATTATCTTTAGCATCACAACCTATAATAATTAAATACTAACACACTACTATGTGCTTTTTATATAATCTGTCATGAACAAAATAATTAACTTATGTAGAAATAAGTACTTCGATGATGTTCCTCCCAACCTTCAAGATAGGCGATTCGTGTACAAAAATTAAGTCGGGATATGCGAATTGTATTTCCATTGGTCTCTGCTTATTTCAGGTAAAGATACACTCCTTCTCCATAATAGAACCCTACTCCTCAGGATCGATATTTTATCCCCATAGGAGAAGGTAACTATTCCAAGCTATTTTAACTACCTTCAGTTCTTGGAAAACATTTACTATCAAATTTTACATTTTATTAAGTTACTTTCCATAGCGATTTCATTATTTATAATTAATAAATTTTCAGCAAAAATTTTAATAATTCCGATCTTTTCTTAAACAATAATTTTTAAAAATGTAATTTAACTTAGTTAACAACTAGTTATCTTTAATACGACTATCACAACTTCCCCCACCGATATTAACAGTCTATGGTGTTCCTCTATCCCTAATAAGATCTCTGGATAAATCTCCCACACACAAATCTTTCCTCCTCTCAAGTAGCCTCATACGGGCAGAAGTGCTTCCACTACACTTTAACTTTGGGTGATGACTAAGCAAGACATAATTTCCCTCGAGTCAGAAGTATGTGTTACGCGGCTCAACCGAAACACAGCAAATGCAGTTTACCTACAAACAATAAATTCATGTCAAATTCTCACCAAATAAATCATATTTCAAGTTAGGGTTTTAATTCTATATCCTGTATATTTTTCAGTAATTCACGTGCTTTAGATCATACATAATGCTTCAACGAGGACATAGAAACACTTTGTGTACTCGTATGTGACTGGAAAAAGCCAACGGAGTAGTACATGTCCTACCCTTTCAAAAAAGTTTGGAAGGTCCTGAACTTGAAGACAACTTGTACAAGGGTCCACACACATAAGGTACTCCTCTTGGGTTAATCCTCACATACACATGGTCTCCCACCTTGAATTCACGATAAGACCTCTTTTTATCTGCGTAGATCTTCTACCGATCTTGTGCATCTTTTAATTTTGTCCTCTATTCTTTTTTTTTCTGATTCCATATTAGCCAACATATAAAGTCCCACATTAATTTTTGTTGGAGCTGTCCAATTTATGGGTGTACGACCTTGCCTCTCTCATACAAGGCCTCGAAAGGACTCATCTTGAGAGGCTCACGATAACCATTGTTGTAAGACAATTCACCAGGTCTGAAAATAGTCTTCTTTATTTGGTTGGTTGCTTCATCACATATACGCAACATGTCTTCCAACACTTAGTTTAATAGCTGCAGTTTGACCTTTGTCTAGGGATGATAAGTTGTGCCAAGTTTATTTGGGTCCCACGTAAATAGGGTCTTCAAAATGCTAAGGTAAACTTGACATCTCTGTTTGAGATAACACGTCTTCATAGCCCACCATGCGGCACAGATATTTCCATCATGAATATTTCGCATATAAATACGATCTTGTAAGTGAAACATACAAATTATAAATGTGTGGTTACTCAATCTATCTACTACCATGATCAAGTCATTTTCCTTTGTTCATGGTAAAATTGTAATGAAGTTAGGATATAACCCCCACTTCATTCAGAAATCTCTTCGGTATGAGGCTGCGACAATCTTCGGGATGTCGATGCTCCACCTTAACCTATTTACACTCAAACATTTAGTTAAATAATCATCAATATTTTGTGCATACTGCTTCTAAATACTTCTGATGGTTGATAACATTTTTACGGTATCTTGGGTGACACACTTTTTTTTAATTAATTCTTTAAAGTGATGAAATCCATGATCTGGCATCATCTTTAGTCCACAGGAGTTTGGTATACAACTTTCCTCTAAAGATTAGCACATCGATCATCATTTACTTTATATTGAGGTACCACCTTGATTTTTGGTTTTCTTTAGTTTACTACCATAAGAATTGATATTCGAGATCGCCAGGCCTCTTTCCTTTCGATTTGAAATTTATTTTTCAGTACAGTTGTATTGAAGCTCATAGACACAATGCAACTTTCTACTTCGCTTCATTACCTAGTTCTCCTTACCTTTCACGTGTTGAATGTCCATATCAAATTCACTTGAAAGACATTTCATCTTACTTTATAGAGTTTAAATCAGCTTTTTGAAGTAACTAATCGACTACTATGATTTGTTTTAAGCACAAACTTTTTACCTAGCAAGTAGTGTCTCCATGCGGGAACACATGTACTATTGTTGTTAATTCGGATCATAGGGCAAAGATACCTTTGTTCATGATATTTTAACTTCCCAGCAAGCTCACCAAACACTACTTTCCTTCTTGGCTGATAAAGCTTCCCCAACACCTTCTTTGTTTGCATCGTACAAACTTCAAATTCTTTGTTGGGTCATTTCACCCTCGGCAAGGTGAAATAGTCCGCCCAGTTTCAGCGCAAAATTGTTATGACATTCAACAATCCACTTGAAAGCTTTTCGCACTATACGCAATGAGGTAATGGGAAAAGTGATGATAAAGAAAATGCCTCAATAAATATGTCACGATGGTACCTAGCTAACCCCATAAGATCAAATATATGCCACGTTACGGTGCAACCCATTCCATAATTGTCTTAATCTTCTAAGGGTCAACAACTTGCTCCTTTCTACTTTGAAAAGACATGGCTTCAAATCTTTGGATTTTCTACATTTCAAAAATCATATTTGTTGATGCTCTGAGATGGTGTTTCTTAGCATTTCCAACTCAACCCTCAAATGCTCTTCCATATCTTCTTCCTATTTTTAGAATAAATTAAAATGTCATACATAAATATGAGTATAAAATTATCCGGGAAAGATGAAATATCCTTGCATTAACCTCTGGAGTTGGCGTTGCATTTTTAACCCAAAAGGTACTTCTAAAATTCATAATGGCCATGCAGTACAGTTGTATTGCATATATATTTCATCACTTGATTCGGATTTGTGTATCAGGATCTTTATATCAATTTTAGAAAAACTCTTGTGGCCCCATTCACTTCAGTCAACGGATCATCAATCCTTGGTAATGGATACTTATTGATAGCGTGCTTGTTAAGATATCTATAATCCATGCATTCATGCGTTTTGTCCTTCTTCTTCACGAACATAGCGGGTGCTCTCGAGGGGACACTCGGACCGATTGTAACCTTTGTCCAACAGGTTCTGTGCTTTGCATTTTCAGGTGGGTCAATCTTTGGAGATGCTCGTTATAAGGATCCCTTGGCTTGAGGTGATGTTCTGACATCAATTCCAATATTAAAATAAATATCTCTCCATGGTTGGTAATCTAGGGATTAACTGCAGGAAAACATCCATGAAATCTTGTACCAACGCTAATGTGTTTTCCATGGGAGGTTATTTTTTCATGGGATTGCTTTCTCCAGCACGAATAGCATATATTTTCATCATTCCTCATACATTTACTCATTTGGGATGTTATATGATTGGGCCAATGATTGTGCGTCTTCTTGACTCCTTGAATTTATACGTGTTCCATCTTGCATTTTGTAATAAAATATTTTCCTTGCAGTCACTAGGTCAATATTTTTTTAACCAATCCCATATAGAAAAAACATCGCAAGTTTAATGGGCTCATGTTCAATTCCCATTCCATTGGTGTTACGCAATTTCTAATGTATAGTTTTGGATTATTAGCAGTCACTTTTTTTCTCCTGTGGCTAGTTGTACAAAGGCAGGTTTTGAATTTATGTTCTTTCCGTTTAAACATTTCCACTATTTTGGGACTAAATAACAGAATTTCACTTGGTTCTACCAAAACGAAATAGATTGAGACAATAATTTACCTTCAACTCAATCGTTGGTATTTGATAATATTCTTGTTGATCCTCCAACGACGCGTTGATACGAGGATGTTTCGTGCCACATCGCCTGCTATGGAAGTTTCTGCAAGTTTGCAATTGTATCACATTTCTTGCTGCATTTTGTGGGCATTTTTATAATGGTGTGCCTCCACCACACCCCGAGCTATGAGGAGTGGCTTGATGCCCTACCCTTGCTCAAGCTCATTGGATGCCTCTATGGGTTTCTCTTCTGACCATCAAGTTCTTTGATGATTTATACCAAATTTATTCACCGAAAACTTGAGCGAAATTCTTAAAGTATTGCTTTTGGCGCCTTTGAAATTTGAGTTACTTTTGTCCTTTCCTTAGGCACCTTGACTTTTTCCAACCCACCCCTTTAGCCTTGGATTGTTGATAGCACATTCGTTCATAAGAATGGCTTCCTCCATGGTTTTGGAATTTACAAATTCAATTCGCTCTTTCTATGTGTTGACGAGCGCTCATAAATCTCACCTTAGCCTTTTCCTCGAAGGTATGGGCATATCATAACAAGGAGGTAGACTTGGTGATATACTCATCCATAGTCATACGTATCTGACTTCGGTCATGAAATGTTGGAAAAATGCGAGAGGGGGGTGAATCGATTATTCTGCATACTCAAACTTTTTACTTTTCGTATACAAAAAAATACATATGCTACTTTTAAGGAAGCAGTAGCATATACACGTGGATATCCTTCCATAAGTGCGTATACAGAGACCTAAGTATGTCATAGTTCTTTGCTATATCATTCCATTATTCGTTCATCGGATGTTCCATATTAGTAAACATGTACGTGAAACAGGGAATAAACCATCACAAGCATCACACATAGCTTGCAATTTTAGGGTAGGCAATTCGGGGAGAAAACCATAGTTACGGATTTATGAGCCTTAATGTTTATTATAGAGAAAACATCTTCTGTAAATGTCTTTGAGCGCGAACGACGACGGAGCACCCTGGCTCGTTTATGACCTCTCACGGAAGAGCTCCAGCACGACTGCGTTTACCGGCCTCTCTGGAAGGGAGAACTCATTTGCTCTCGTTTACCGACCTCACCGGAGAGGGAGCTGCGACCCCACAAATCTCGTTTTACCGGCCTCACCGAGAGGAGCTACGACCCACGGCGAAGCTGCAACCCTGTTGCAACGGACCACGTTTCATCGGTTTTCTGCCCCGGACCCTTTCCATGCTGCTTTAAACATACATCACCAACGAATGCTTATCAACACGGATCGAGATATCGAAACACGAGCGGAGAGCAGGATCGAGATGTTCCATGCCCTTTCCTTGGGGCAGATGTTCGCCTAGATGTTCGCCTCATCACGGATACAAGCCTTCCGTAATCGAGATCTAGCAAGCCTACAAATGCATTTCGGATCTAGATCCCCTTCTTCATCATTGGTGCATCATACATTAAGTTGTTTTCAAGTGTAACCCTTTCCATTAGGATCTAGCAAAAGTATTCATTCAAACTCCAGGACATCTTGCCCACACTTGTGATTTGCACAATGAATTTCTTCTCATATATGGGTTTATCATCTTTTTCAATACCATGAGCCAAAACAATACCATGAGCCTTCAATACCACGAACCAAACCAATACCATGGCTTCAATACCACCAGTCAAACAAACCACCATGAGCCTTCAATACCATGGTCTTCAATACCACGAGTCTCAATACCATGAACGTGGCTACCCGCGAGTCTTCAATAACGAATCTTCCAATACCATGATCATCAATACCATGAGCCTTCAATACCCGAGTCATCAATACCATGGTAGCTATTGCAGACCCCTGGTTGCACTTTTTAGCGCTTTTCCCGTACGCGACTTGTCATATTCTTTTTAGACATATCCGGCGTATTCATAGAACATAATTTTTCCATATTACTTTGGGCATTAAATTCCTTTCTTCATTGCACAACATAGATACATCATATTTTCTTCATCAAGAACATATTCTGTAAGCACAACTTCATCAGTAATTTGCCATCACATCTTTATCAAATTGGGTTGCCTTTCAAGGACAACCTTGGCATCATGTGTCAGCAAACATCATATCACATCAGATTTGCATGCAAGTCCATCGAGTCAAGAATAACTTCATCGGGTGGATTTCCATCCCAAGGACAACATGTCAACGGTCGCATGTCTTCATCTTCATTCGGTGAGGTTGCCATCCCAAGGACAACACTACCGTCATATTTCAACAATCTCCCCTTTGGACTTGATGGCAACCATGATGGTGTTTGGTTACCACAACAGAATAAGTACAATAATAGTACAGTAGCCTCATGTCATTCTCCCTATTACTATGTCCACTCTCTCCATTTTTGGCATCATTCAAACACCATGTTACTCTCCCCCTTTGACATCAAGGGCAAAGGGCACCTCAAGTATCTTCATTCAAACACTATGTCCTCTCCCCCTTTGACATCAAAGAACTGGCAAGGCGGATCCACAACTCTTCTCTCTCCTTTTCTCCTCATGTGGAAGAAACGTTACTGCGGATACGATATATCTTGATGACCAAGCTCCCCACAGAGTTCTCTTTGAATCTTCAAACAAAATTTTCAATGAAGTACATGACTCTATGAACTTCCCTATCACACCAAAGACTCATACTTACATCAAATATCCAATCCAAGTGGATTTACATAAGAGACTCAACACGAACGGTAAGGTTTACACATTACAACTCGGCTACCCAACCAAGTGAGTTTACAAAATGACAAGTCCTTACATGACTGAATATTACAATTTTACATCATGGGTCTCAACAAGACCTTTTCAACAAATTACAAAAATGACATTTTAGACCAACTTTGAAAGTCCTCAGAAAGAGAACATATTTAGAACCATCATAGTACTGACAATGCATTATATAATAGCAATAATACTCCCCACGAATACGTGTCAAGCATTCTTTCGTATGACTAAGGCTCCCCCTTAGTTTGGCCATCTACAGACACTTTTTATCAACAAATCATCAAGGCATCTTCATTTGCATTAAATCATTAGAAAAATTATGAAGCCGGAACACCACGAGATACCAGCAGTATCAAAGATACCAACGGCTCTTGTATTTGTCTTTGAAGGCCCCGACTCAACAAAAATTGTAAATGATCGGTCATACGATTTATTTGCGAGAACTCGCGTGAATCATGACATGTTTCATAGAAACACACGTATCCAATGCCATCTTCTATATTTTGACAGAGATCGATCCTCGTGAGGAAAAAGGCAGATGTTCGGCTTCATTCGAGATATTCATTGGTTCTGGACTACAGATGGATAGAACAATGTAGTTGTGTGCTTCAGCGTCATCCAATGGTGGTAGCATAATGCGGCCAAGTCTTAGTTAACTGCGACTTCAATACAATCTGTGCTGTCTTCTAAAGTAATCTGTCCATGTGGTCCAACATCATCAAGATCTTCAAGATCTAACATGAAGTACCATATGTAGACAAAGGATCTCTCAACCATAATGACGCCACTGCATGATCTCTTCTTGTTCCCGAATCCATGAGCCTCAACTCCACCCACGTGTGAGCACAAAAGATACTTATCAGCAACCGAGCTCCAAAAATAAACCATAGCACGATTCATCATCATTTGGCATGAGTATCACAATAACGAATGACGATCATATTGCCAACAATGCAATCATTAGTACTCCCTCTAAACAGGTGCTCTTGTAACTTGTGCAATCCGGACACAGCCTATCGGTAAAATCATCGACAACCATCTCATGATCATCATATCTCTGAATACCTAAGACTTTCATCTCGACGAATGCTCTTCATCATAAAGCAACCGGAGCTTCATCCACCAATCTTCAACACAAGAACCCATGTATCATTTCATTATCATAATTATAACCCGGAGATAATACTAACGAGTGCAATCATCAATGATCGGTGATACTCCCCTGGACCTCACTCTAGATCTTCATCTGTCAGATAAATTCTCTTATCATCAATGCATACGCGGCTTGTGTCGGTGGAAATCGCGTGTATGCGCGACTTTGTTTCTGACAACGTATGAAAATGAAACTGAGAAAATTTCACGCTTCATCTCCCCACAATTTGCAGCCATTCTGCAACATCTTTCTTCACCGGATGCTGTTAAGTACATATAACGAGTAATCTATTCAACCATGAGAGACATGTCATACATTGCTCCCCCTTGTGACGATACATTACTAGATCTCATAATGTATCTCATCATTCTGATCAATCGGGAAAGTAAGCTTCGAGAGCGGATGGCTGCGGTAGGAGTCAGAATTCCCTATGTTTCTGATCGGTCTCCTTCTTTTTCCAAATTTTGCTTGAGCTTTCCAAGCTTGTGTCTTTGAAAATTGTCCACTTTCCGGAATCATCATCTGCATTCTTTTTTCTACATGTCCTTACTTGTTACAAGCATAACATCTCATGTGGTCGGAGAAATAAACATAAGAATCACATAATGAGTATTTCTATTCTTTATCCTTTTACAATGTGTTGCTTTATGTCCATGCTTGTTACATGAAAAGCAGTATCCACATGAAGCTACTAGAGTGCCTTTTTAGGTAAATTTTTGTTTGTTTTGTGGCTGAATTGTTCTGTACATAATTTTTTCTACCTATGCCCAACGATTGTGACATTTAAAACATTTCAACGTTCTTGAATGAATTCTTCGAGAATTCATGAATGTTGGTTGATCTTTTGTTTCTTTCTTTATGGGTTTGCATTGTGTCTTAGGAATTTTGGCACTTCCTTGTGAGCTAGATTCTCCTTTAACGGTTCATAGAAACCAAGACCATGTTTGATAGCAGAGGAGACCTTTGATTACTCGGAATGTTATCCCAGATATTAGTACTATCATGAAATCTCAAAGAGTTTAACCTTTTCTTCTAATTTACCTTTGAGAATGTTTGCACTCAACCTCCGAAGCCAGCATTGCTTTGTCATGCTTTCTTCTTTTCCTTCTTCCATCTTCTAGCAGTCCTTGAATTTAGGATCTCTTCTGTGGTACTATTTCTTCACATGTTTGTTCTAGCTCTTCGTTCTTCTTATTTGATTTTCAGAATCTTCTTTGAGTGGATGATTTTACGCTTCAAGGCCTTCCTTTTCAAATGACGAAGTTCTTCATTCTTCTTATTTGATGATTCCAAAGATACGTTTGTAGAAAGATGATTCGACTTCAAGTCCTTCATTCTTCTTGTATTTTTTCGAGATGCATTTAGATCGTTGATTGCTTCTAGTTCTTTAATTCGATTGGATGCATAAGTATGAAACCTTTGATACTTGTCCACTGTTCATTCGGCATTTCTATTTCGATCTTTCATTTGAGAGATCATCTCTTTGTAGATAGCTTCACTTTTATTCAGCCAGTCTTTGTTGATCTTCAGGTTTTCTTGATAGCTTCCTTTAGATCAAAACTTTACTTTGACTATTTTCATCATTGCATGTACGGAAAGTGCATCACAAAGACAACAATCAATACTGTTCATCTTCTTCATTTTACACTTCTACATGTTTCTTGAGATCTCTCCTTTTCGATGGCCTTCTTCTTTTTTCCTCTTTTCACTGAGCACTTGTAGAGCTTCGTCGAAATCTGTTTCATCTTCTTCAATTTTTGTATACAGTTTCTGAGGTATCTCCTTGTTTGAGTAGGCTTCTTCTTTTGCTTCTTTGCCATGAGCACCTTGGATCTTGGTCAAAATCTTCTTCATCTTCACGGACACTTCATCATCATCTTCTTTTGCATAATAACTCTTTCTCTTTTCAAATTGTTTCCTTTACCATGATTTTCTCTATAAGGACATTTAGCGACATAGTGACAACTTTTCCACACTCAAAACATTTGAAGGAAGCACCTTTGAATCTTCAGGTACCTGAATTTAGACTTTCTCTGATGCAAAGCTTCTTCTTCATCGGATATATATTTGGATTCTTTGACAACTTCCTTTCCTTTCCTTTTGTAGTGCCTTAAAGCGACTTCTCTTATTTGAGAAGGACCTCCTTGTCTCATTTCAGCGATCGGTACATGTAATTGAACAATAGTAAGAAGTTTGCAAATCTTGTCTTTCTTCAATATAGCGAAACTTTGAAGTCAAATTTTGAAGTCAATGATCTTAAGACCTTTTTCACAGAGTAGTATCGGTTATGGTTTCCCCAAATTTCTCCATTCGATTTACAATATCATCCGGACAGAAGAAAAGCTTCCTTGTACTCTCATCACTATGCATCTTTAAATTTCCATATTCAATTCTAAAGAGTTTAGGTTTTGCACTTTTTACCTTTGTGTCTCCTTCATAGCTTAGGAAGACCAGTTTTCTCCCATATGTCTTTGCCGAATGTGCTTGCATCACTTTAATTAGGATTCGGACATGCTTCCCAATAAGACATTCTTTGGCATTGATTTCATACTTCATGCTTCAAATTGCATCGGTAGGAATACTTTGTAGGGTGATAACCTTCTTCCACGATTGCCCATACATACCAAGACTTTGAGATAAGCTTTCATTCGTCACTTCCCGAAATATCGATTGCTTCCATTGAATAAGAGGTGGCTTTATAATTATTACTCCTTCTTGACTTCCCATTGCGACGGATCTCCCCCAAACGATCAAGCTTAACATGAGACTTTGCTACGATACCAATTATTTGGGAAAAATGCGAGAGAAGTGGGAATCGGTGTTCTTGCATACTCAAAACTTTTTACTTTTCTGCTCTAAAACATATGCTACTTTTAAAACCAACTAGCATATACACGTGGATTATCCTTCTCAGAGAAACTTGCGTATACACAGAACCTAATTATGTCCTTAGTTCTTTGTATATCATTCCATCGTTCATCGGATGTTCTATAAATAGTAAACATGTGCGATGAGCAGAATAAACCATCTTCAAAGCATCACACATGAACTTGCAGGATTTTTGGTGAAGCCCAATTCGGGGAGAAAGCCACCGGCTACTTCGGTTGCTCGGCCTTCCAATATTTTATTATAGAAAAGCATCTTACGACAAGTATGTGGCGCGGACTTGACGGCTGCCAGGCACCTAACGCTCGTTTACCGGCCTCTCTGGAAGGAGGCTCTGGCCTTACAGCCGTTTACCAGCCTCTCTGCAGAAGGAAACCCGACCCCCTGCTCTCGTTGCCGGCCTACGGAAGAGCTACGACTTACGATCTCGTTTACCGGCCTCACTGAAGGGGAGGCTCGGCCCCTGGTGGCTACAACCCTCAACACCACCTTAGACCCGTTTCATCAATTTCACCAGACCCTTTCATACTTTTCGCTAAACATACATCCTGTGATACTTATCACTTGAATCGGTCTCGAAACACGGCGGAAACGGTCCGGATATTTCACCCTTTCACTTCGGACGGATGTTACCGCTGGAGTGTTAAACACTCATCACAGATCTAAGCCTTATAATCGAGATCTGTAAATACAAATGAATTTCAGAGTCTAGATCCCCTTCTTCATCATTGGTGCATCATACATTGATTTATTTTAAAGTGTACTTTCATCAGATCTACTTCAAAGAAGTATTCATTCAAACTCGAACATCTTGCACCCACACTTGTGGTTGCACAATGAATTTCTTCTCCTTATATGAGTTCTTTTTTCAATACCATGGGCCAAACAATACCATGAGCCTTCAATACCACGAGCCAAACCAATACCGCGAGCCTTCAATACCACGAGTCAAACCAGCCCGCAGACGTAATACCATGGGTCTTCAGCACCACGAGTCATCGATACCATGAGCCTTCAATACACGGAGGTCTTCAGCTATGAGTCTTCAATACCACAGTCATCAATACCATGAGCCTTCAATACCACGAGGTCATCAATACCATGACCTTCCAATACCCGGGCCACCGGATTTGCACTTTTGAGCGCTTTTCCCATACGCGACTTATCACGTTCTTTTTAGACATATCATTTTGTTCATAGAGACATAATTTTCCATCATACTTTGAGCACATTACGAATTCCTTTCTTCCATTAACACCAACGTAGATGTCATGAAACAACTATCAAAGGAACATATTCTAGCAAGCACAACCATCAAGTAAGTTGCCATCATCTTTATCAAAAATTAGTTTTGCCCTTTCAAGGACAACACTTAGCATCATATTAATCAACAAACATCATATCACATCAGTTACATCATTTTAAAGTCCATCGAGTCAAGAATAACTTCATCGAGGTGGATTTCCATCAAGGACAACACATGTCAACGGTATGTCTTCTTCATTCGGTGGGTTGCCATCAAGGACAACACTACATCATATTCCAACATGAAATTCTTTAGCTTTCTCATCATGGAAACATTCTATTAAATACTTGTCTTTAAAGTATTGCTGAACGCTTCCCAAGTAACATCTTCATTCCTCCAATACTGCGAACATTCTTTACTTCTTCCCCACCATAGGTAGCTTTCTCCCTTAAATGGTATATGGCCGATCGGCCTTCGGGGTTGTTGTTGTATTCGTACACAGAAATACTTGTTCATGTTTTATTAACCATGCTTAACCCACTTCTCGGCTTCACCATCAAATGTTGGTGGTTTTATTTTACGAATCTCCCCTTAAGAAGCTCTACTTTACGCTTCTTAACTGTGTGATCCAACAAATTGCACGATTCTTCATTGTAGTTTTTGTTTTTTGCTTCTTTGAGATGGGATTCTTTCCACTTTGTCTGCACTAGCGTTGTCTCTTGCATGTTCCTCTTTCCACTGTATTCTTCATCACCTTCTTGCATCGGCACTAGGGTGTTCCATCCTCAGGTTTTCTTGTACGATAGGATCTTAATGTCTTTTATTTCTCTTGCATTAATCGTTCGTTATCCCTTGAGGAATTTCACTTTCATCTCTTCCTACCGATTGTTGTCTTGTGTTCAACAAAAAAGCTGATTTCGATGTTCTTGTTCCTCTGTCAGTCCTACTATTTTTAGGAGTGTTTGATCGGCGCTCAGGCGAACCCACATGTTAGGGATCACTGCGGTTGTGTTTGGGGTTAGGGGTTTCTTGGGGTAGTGGATTTGTGTTGTTCTTGCTTCTCATGATGTTTCTAAACTTTGTGCATTATTATACATACAAATTAATACGTTATTTGACCCTTAGGGTCCGAACGTATGTGTTGCTCACATTTCCCCTTGTAACACTATAATAAAAAAAAAATGTACTTTCACATCTATGATAAATTTTGCACACTTACCACAATAGGATTATTACAAAATTCTTTAGACACACCTATGTTAGATTGATCACCTAATTTACAATAATTTTAAAACAAAGCTAACATAAATTTCCTAACTCCTAAGTCATACTTGTTGTGTTAATTTTTTTCACACAGCAACTTAGATATGACATGGTTTGTGGTGCTATTAGAAATAATAGGGTTATAGTGTTGGCAATCTCTCATGCTATGTTTTTACTTTTAGAATCCCATCATAAGTCAAACATCTAAGTTAATAATTCACCGAGGTATTGGTTGGCATAACACGGATGTTAGAAAGTGCCAGTCAATATTTGAGAAATAAATGTCACGGTTGTATGGGCTGAGGGATACTCAACGATATTCGGGTCATGTTGCCTTCTTTTCACTTCATTTGTCTCCTTTCGAATCTATGAAGTTTGATAGTCTTGGCGAGGAAGGTTTGGATATTCACACCTTCCGGAATGATTGATCTTTTACCATTTTCTTTTCCTTGGATAATTCGCTCGGCTACGAGGTTTCTTGCACATCGAGGTGTACGGCTACTACGAAACCCGCGTGAGTTCTACTTCAGCCTTTTACGGACATATGCTTTGAACTGTCGTGCAACCGGAGCAAGGCGCTGCAGTTGGGGTCCACCAGCGAGATGCTGAGGGGAACTCAAGCCTTACTGACTATGGTGTTTTCATCATCTTTCGACGATGTAGTAAGTATATTTCCATGGCTTCATGAAGACTTAAAGGCTTCTCGAACTCAATATGGCTTATATATCGTTACCTTTTCCTCTTGAAGAAAATATCTGCGGTTAAATCTTTATTTGTAATTACGGAAGTTAAGTTTTTCAAAGTTTATAATTACTTTTGGCTTTGGGTCCATGACTCACTACATACTATTTTTTTCTCCATGGTACAGGTTAGTCTTCATCTCTAAAGAATTAGGGCATTCGAAATTCTGCCTTGCTGTGTTTCATGGGTTATCATCTCTTGCCTAATCTTCTGAAATCGCTTACAGTACTCTCATGGTTTCTTCAGTGCTAACTCCTATACGAAATTTTAGTCTTGTTATAACTTCGATGTTGTAATGTCGAATGTAAATCAACATACCAAATTAAAGACTTGCCCATTGGGCCTTGTATAAATAAACTTGATTATCTTTTAATAGATAGTTTATATGAAGTTTGTATAAAGATTCTATGAGGTATCTTTAGAACCCAAGTAATGGGTATCGTGATATATCAGGTTATATACTCTCATATATTGTGTAGCAGAGACTCTCGACGTATTATTCCATGGAATACATTTTTCATTTGTTTCTTTAAGAGCACTCCCTCTGAATGTGTTAATGAGAAATATATTTATATTTTTGTTTTACATATGCATAAATTGATTATGTTCTTGTACGCCAGCAATTTTTAAAGGGATGTAATATTATGGAATTTATTTCTCCTTTTTCTTTTGCTAGTTAAAGACATGTTACCATTCCAATCAAGTTATCTTCACAAGATTTTAGACATAATTTTTAACTAGGGTTTACTTTCTTTCCTTTTTCTTTTCTTCTATGTTTATATACTGCTAATAGTGTCAGGACCACTTACAAAATTTTCTATGTATATAGAAGGTTTAAGCATGTGACAGCCTTTGAGTTAGAGTTTCAACCTAAACTCGGGGCCAATAGCTTACCTTGTTCTTGCCTTAATCGCATTACTTTGAATACTTACTATTCATTAGATGTTAATACGGATGAAATACTACAGTTTAAACAAGTTTTCGGTTGTTTGTTTCTAAGATAAATAGTTCTTTTAAAAATAAGTATATATACATTCTTTTTAGAAATCGTGAAACTTTAAATCACTAAGTAACATACATATATATACTTTACTCTACAAATTCTCTAGGTTGGTATGTTGAAGTCTGTTTGATAGTTCTCTTTTAACTCACATAATTGTTTTATTCTACAATTTGAACGGTATTCTTCTCGAAATGTTAATACAATATTTTTTTCCTTTATAATAAACTAGTGTTATTTCTACAAAGAAACACAATAATTCTTTCTATCCATTAAATCAATATTCCTTCACTTAAATATGTGTCCATTCTTCAGAGATATAGAACTACAGAAATCTACCGATATACCTTCATACAAACATATGTCCATTCTTGAAATTAAATTTACAAAGTTCACCATTCATGGCGATTTTCAATAATAAAAATAACTTTAGCATCACAACCTATAATAGTAAATATACTAACACACTCTCTTTTATGTGCCTTGCTTTTGTAATATTCCATCCGAACGAATAATTAACTTATCTAGAAATAAAGTACCACTACGTGTTCCTCCCAACCTTGAAGAGAGGAAGTTTCCATCCTCTCTTTCCCCCATGCTTCCACTCACAGATAGGTACGGAGTTAACGATGGAGATTTTTTTGTGACCTCGGGACTCTAGTCGAGTCGGTGCAAAAATTAAATCGAGTATAGTGTTTTCCCACCTTTGCTCTCTGCATAACTCATGAAAAGCTACATTATCCTTTCTCCCCGAAGCAGAGCCTACTCCTCTGGGATCAATCTTGTCCCTAGAGAGTAGGTAAATATTTCAGCTATACCATACCTTCTAGTTCTTGGAAAACATTTACCATAAACACCACTTTTATTCAACTTCTTTCCTAACTGATTTCATTATTTATAATGTACTTTTCAACAAACATTTAATAATTCCGGTCTTTTCTTAAATAATAATTTTAAAAAAAGTGTACAACTCGTTATCATAATGCCGCTATCATGAGTGGTAGCATAATTGGAAAAAACATATCCATTGTGCTGCTGTGTAAATGATTGTGAGTTACACTTTTACCATGTTTTACAAAAACGATTTATTTCAAAAAGCAGTTGAATAATTCTTGATTAGGTATTAGATTATTTGGGGAGATCGCATGTGGGTTCTGCTTCACGCTCCGATTTATTAAACAAGAGCTCGAGATCAGATATGGGGGAGCCTATACTTTGGGAAGAGAAAAGCAGGAGGTGCCATCATTGATGATATACGACTTGAATGAGACTTTACATTTGGTATCCCAACAATCCGAAACTACATTTCATGTGTCTTGCATTCATACACATAGGTTCATGCTTCGAGAAAACTTGGGTAGGCGATCGAAAACGGTTTACTCGCCATGGAGGTAAACGGCACAAGCGAGCAGCGTGCTTGAGAAATTACGCAAAATGGAGCATCTTGTGGAGTACGTAGCAGAAAGAACCGCTTGCAACTGCGAAAGAAATGGCCGACCTACCTACAAATAGTAAGATACCATGCCATTGCTTTTACTTGATAAGAGTTGAACGGATAAAACATTACATTAAAGCAAATCAACGTTTATATATAACATGAATGAGCGTATATATATTGTAATTATAAACTTCCTATGGCATTCACATTGTCATATGTTAAATACACGTTGGCATGGTTGTTAACGAAGCTGCGTGGAATGATATTTCCACGTTTATATCTAACATGGCGTGGGGATATGTATATGTTATGAAAATTACGGACTATATGGAATTCATATTGTCATATATTTCAAAAATGCGTTGGCATGACACACTACAATGCCTCCACTAATAGATTTCTTAAGATAATATTTTAGCTAAATTTATCTATTATATAATCTTTTCTTTGTGAGTTGAAAGATATAATAAAATATATATATATATATATATATATATATATATATATATATATATATATATATATATATATATATATATATATATATATATTGTTTTTATGTTGAAAGATTATTGAAAATGAAAAATATACTATTGATCTTTCTCATATCTCTTAGGGATAGTTACACTTACCAAGAAAGTGGTATTTTCGTGATTTATTGGGATATGATTGAACACAAAATCACTTTGTTGACTATTTTTAGAAAAAATGTGTTTATCTTGAGGTAGAAGATAAGCCCATTGTGTAATCCTTTTACCAGGGTTTGCAAAGGTTACATATTAAATTTGTTATTATTTTAAAAGTCTATCTAGCTCTCTTATGCCCAAATAAGGGTTAGTTATACTATTTTAAAGATTTTACTGTGATTAGATTAAGAGAGGTAACTCTTTAATAAAAATATTTACATAATATTGCATAATAGCAAGAAAATAGAAGATGAATTCTCTTATTTTAAAAGAGATTTTGTACTCGTTTAATTTATGAAGTGATAACAAGTCCAAAGTATTTTCTTGAATAGATTAAGTGACTCTTGAAATATCTTCTTATACAATGAAGAAGAAGAAAGTTTCTCAAAATTAGATTCATTAACCATGTTGTGAATAGTAATGGATTAATAAATCCATGGATAGTTTCATCGGCTCATGGGTAGTTCTCCATGGTGTTGATGGAGATTAATTATTTCATAAAACCATGGGTAGATTACTGTGGTGTTTTCAAATATTAGTTATTTAATAAATCACTTGAATAAATTACCATGGTGATGGTAAAGTTAGTTCCAATTATTAATAAATGCATGTGGTTAAAGGAACTAATCGGTTATATTCCTTTAGAGGAAAAAACTAAGTGTTTA
The DNA here is from genome assembly GCA_034641835.2 of Pinus albicaulis. NCBI lineage: Eukaryota > Viridiplantae > Streptophyta > Pinopsida > Pinales > Pinaceae > Pinus > Pinus albicaulis. The sequence continues at coordinate 76,250 of JAXQQM020057716.1, read as the reverse complement.
CTTTTATATTATCATGATTATGAAGTTAATTCCTTTTGGAGGAGGATTATGCATAACTGACAACATATATTAGTTTTGTGAAAAATAATATACATTTTGTATGTAGAAAAGATAGCTTGTAATGTTAAACTATGTTGAATATGATTGCTTGAAGTATAATCTTTAAAAGGACATGTGATTATATATTCTTAATTGCGTATTTCTACATATGTTTACATACTCACTGCGAAATTAGAGATTTTCTTTGAGAAGACTTTAAAAGGAGATTTATGTGCTTCGTTGTGTAGCACTCCTTTAGGGAGAGTCTTTGGAATCAATATGCATTCGCATGCATGGAATATAAATGAGTAGATGGAGAAACTATAATCTTGACACATGTGAAAATGATTGAATAATACTTTATGAATATTGACATCATTTTACGTTGAAAACATCATAGCGAGGGAATAGTAGGTATAGCGGGTTCAAAAAAGATATTATGCTTGTCATGTACGAAGAAGAAGTGCTTGTGCGATGGCCGGGTAAATGATTATTGTTCATGTGGATAGTGCGAGTTGGGGAAGGTCAGCTATACGATGATTAAGATTTGTGGTACATCCATGCCATCAAGATTTAGTGCGAGGATATAGAACCCGAGAGGGAGTAAATGGTATCATATTTATTGTAATGGCTTTAAGGTTTGTATATTTGTATGTTCCTTGTGGGGTATATAAATGATAGTTGGGGATAGTCTCCCTTATAAGCCATTGAGTGATGGGCTGAACACCCTCACAGTGTTTAATAATAAAATTAAACTTTTTCTTTAGTTTTCACTACGGTGTTTCAGGTATATATTGGTATTCAATGATGTGATTGATTATTGTGTCAAGATGAGAATGTTGATTTCTTTCTTGTTATGATGTTCATAATGGCAATTATGTGATGACCATATGAGTAATGAGATGAATGGAAGATTTACATCATACACAATATTATGTTAATATACTATAATAGAGGTTTTTTAATGGTTAAGGTTTACTATTCTTATTTATAAAATTACTCTATGAATTGTTAAACAATTCTATGTAATGATGAGTAAATTGCCTGTAAAAAAATTTAACTCACTTACATTTTCTGTGAAGTTAATGGTGTATGTTACAAGTGGTATTAGAGCTAAAGGTTAAAAAATTGAAGCCTTTGGGAGTTGGCGAAAAGAAATTGAGGTTTTCGAGATGAAAAGCATCACATCTCTACTCCAAAATTGAACAAAGAGTTCCAAGAGATAAGTATTATTATTTTTCTTTTCTTGACTTAATAGTTATTGCATTTATGGAAAATACACTTCTTACAAGTAAATACCTATTGAGTTAGAGTTTATTTAAAAGGATATGTAATTTTCCATGTACGTAAAACTTCTATTGTTGTGTTGAAGTTTTCATGAAAGGAGATGGGATTTGGTTTCACGAAAAATGAAACATGTGCGTGTTTCTCCTTGAAAATTTAAAGCCCAATATACATTTGAATTTTAGGAAATATATATATTTTAAAAATAATTCTTGCATGTGAATCTTGCAACTAAAAGAGACAAATATAGATTAAAACAGTTTTTACTTAATATACAGAATTGTGTAGTCCTTTTGAAAGTAGTAAAAGCATTGCTAATATGATAATCTCTTAGAAAGATATGCCATGGTAAAAGACCAAACCTCTTGTTACCATTTTTTGGTCATCTAACCTTTATCATTAGATGGACCCCAAGTACCATATGGAGCCAGTTTTACCCTAAGTAAAACTACTTTCACTATGTTAAGTTAAAGAAACCCCAAAATATTAAACAAACCTATATTTGTTTAATTTTCCTCATGGAAATAATTAATTAAACCATAATTTAATTATTATTCCGGTCATATTTAACTTAAAAACAAAGAAATTAATGAGATAAACCCATATTTATCTTATTATTTTCTAGAATAATTATTTAAATCTTATTTAGATATGTTCCTTGTTAAATATGACCAAATCATACCATTAATCAAATAAATCATTGTTTATTTGATTTGTAACCACTTCCTTAAAAGATCATCACGTCATTTTATTTATTTATTTTTCACTAATCGAGGATTTGGCCAAGTCAAGCACGCTACCATCCAACAAATAATAATAAAATATTCAGTAAAAGGTGGATCTAGATTTGGTTAAACATTATTTTTAATCATACCAAGATCTAAAATGACCCAATATTTTGTTATAAATAGGGAGGGTTCTTCCCCATCATTCTCACCTTTTGTTGCCTATTAGTCACTACGGATCTATACATAGTCCTCATCTCTATCATTTGCTCCCATTGAACTCTATCTTCTACATTGGGTTTTCTACATCTCTGAGAAAGCTTAGATGCGAAATCTTGAGGACTACAAAAGAACCCATCCATTGAGGAAGATGGATACACCTTCTTGTTTCCTCCCGGTGCCTATGTATAAAAATTCATTCAAAAAATCGTATTCTTGTCTTTATGTATTTGGATGCATGGAGCAAACCCTTTGCCCTACTGTATGTTTTCATTGCTCGTCTGTTTGTTGCGGCATTTTAACTACTAATGCCAGATGCGAAGATGTTGGTAGCCTGTTGTTGTTAGGGCTATTAGTTATGCGTAGCTAAAATTAGTTTCTTTTTAGTACACTTCGACGAAAATTCATACTAACAATGGCGACTCACACGGGTTTTAAATTACGACATTTAATGGTTTTCATATTCACATATCCGGCTACTTTAGGCCCTAGGGCTTCTTTCCATTTACTTAGTTTTCCTCTTTTTATGTCATTTTCATACATAAACCCTAAAAACTTAATTTCTAACTTAAAGTGTGTTTCGGCCCCTATTACGCAGTGCCGCCGACACCGGCCATAAAAGCCCAAGGGCAGTAACTTTCCCCGAAAATACACTTGTGAGACAACCGAACAAGGGGGTCGCACTTTTGGCCCTAAACCTGCGACACAGACCTCCGGTCGCACTTTTCAACTGTTTTCTGCGACCTTCACTCGGATCGGAGTCGGCCTGCTTGCCTTTTTCAGCATTTTTGCAATTTTTCGGGTTACATTACTGACTTCCCATAGGGGTCTTGACCTACATCTCGGCCGCCTTGTAGAATGCGATACATTTTACTCATCTAAGTGAACTTGACCCCTTAGGAGCTTTAGTACCCTCCTTTTTGTGGAAAAAGGTTTGTTGTTGTTTCGGCCGTCGGTTTCGGAAGCTTCGGCCCTTCTTTTCCCGGATCTGTTACCTCCCTTTCGGATCATTGAAATCGGCCTCTTTTCCCTCGTCCTCTTGTGTTTGTTTGGACCTCCTTTCAGCCGGCCTCGCCTCACCCCCTCGGTTTTGCTGATTTCCTTCCCTTTCCCGACCTTTGCCTTTCTGTCTCTTGGGCGCGGTACGCACCTCTTGCTGCGGCCTTATCCTCCGGCTCCACTTGTCCCTTTTGACCCTAGATCTATTGGCCTCTTTTTACGTGTGTTTTGAATAGATTTTTGCCCTCTTTTAGAGTAGTTTTGAGAGACCCGCCTTTTTGGGTTCAATTAATGCATGGTTAGCTGTTAAATGTTCTGTTATTTCAGCAATCTATAGTGTTCTCTGCAGATTTATTTTCGCCACGTTAAAGACACTTTTTCTTGCTCTCAACAACGGAAAGGGTTTAAAAATTAAAATTAACGCACGCCACACACTGACCCTAAGTGAAGAAGCGCCTGGTTTACACCGCCTGGCAAAGACTCTAAAATCAATTGTCACCGCACCTTATCTTCCCTTGACCTTCTTGATTTTGTCCCTTTCTGCCCTTGTCGGTTTCCTTCTTCCTGTCATCATTGCGCCCCCAAGGCGCCTTTCCCGGAGACTTCTTGGCCTTCACCCTCAGTTTCCGGTTGATCGACCTGCTCCGCACCGCCGTCGTCGAGCCAGTCCACCTTCGAGTCCGCACCCCGACTCCTCTCCTGATTCATCGGGTCCTCCTTCTCCTTCTGGTTCTCCCCCTGTTACCTTCACTATGTCTGGTCCAGGGCCTAACGCTAGTTCTTCCCGGCCCCACGCGTCGGCCTCTACTACCAGCGAAACCACCACAGAACTACCCCGCTTCACCCGTGCCTTTTTCTTGGAGTGTGCCCCGCTTTCCAAATTTGGACCCGCTGATAAAATGTTCCATACACCATGATGCTAGTTGGCCTGCTATGCCGACCAAGCTCCCTTCCGACATCCCAAAGTTTGAAGGTCGTGCTGGAGAATATCCTTCAAATCATGTTCGATCTTTCCACATGTGGTGTTCATCTACCTCCATTACCGATGACTTTGTTCGTCTTAGATTGTTCCAACGCACGCTTACAGGCGAAGCTTCTAAGTGGTATGTTGATCAGCCCACTTCCTCCCATACCACCTTTGCAACTCTTGCCCGGGCTTTTTTTATCTTACTTCCAGCTTCCCCTTCGTTATGACACTGGTATCGAACTCTTGACTTCCTTCAAGCAAACCTCTTCGACCCGCCTTTCTACCCATGTCCAGGAATGGCGAAGAAGATGGAGCCTATGTCAATCTCCTACCTTCGAAGACCGTGTCTACATGGACCGGTTCCTTAGATCTCTCTTGTCCCCTATCGGGAAATATGTCGCATCACATTTTCCTCAAACCGAAGAAGATGCCCTCCAAATGGCGTTAAAATATGACCTGATCTACGCTCGCACAAAGAAGATCCGACTGCCCTAACGATTCTCCTCTTGCATCTTTATGGATGCCCACACACATTCTGGGCAATTCTGTCACTTACGCATCGTTGATCTATTCCCTCATCCATCCTCTCAACCTCTCATGAGCGGGGAGCTCGGGAGGGGGCACCACTGTGATTCTCCCTCCTGCAGAATATATTTGACACAAAAGATGTTCATCCCCTATGTGCCCAACCTCCTCGCTTTACCTCATCAGCACCACAACTATGACCCTTATCCGCGCCCCGGGTGTGCCACTCAGAGATATGCGCCTTTGCCTCCTTCTCAACCCCTGCAACAGCAGTCACCGCCCCCTCATAAGCAGGTGGATGCACAGCAGGGATTCGTGGCCACCCAACCACCTGACGGACAGGCGGCCACTCAACCTTCCCCTTCTGTTCCCCCCAACTACCAGATCCTCATGATGAACTCTGATCCACCTCTAACCGTCGACCTTAACCTTCAAACTCGGTCTTGCCAGTACCCCAAGCCTCCCACTCAGTCTGCCCTCCAGTCCCCTTCTTCCAGTTCTACAGAGCCTCTTTCGACAACCAATGGTCCCTTACATATCCCTCAACCCAAAGTTGAGGTTCATACCAAGATTCCTAAAGGACCATTACGCCGAAATTCTGCTTCTGGTCGAGCTGCTCATTCGTATAGCATAGTAGATGATTTGGCGCAATCTCCTGCTGCCATTTCCACATTGGAACTCCTCCAATCGTGCCCTTCCCAAAAGAAGGCTCTGCTATCTGCCCTGGACGCTGTAGATCCTGCTGATGACCAAATGATTGTTTTCGATTCCACTCAATCGGACCATCCTCCTCTTCCTCCTTCCGTCGCCTTCCAAATCCCCGTCAAAATCCGGAACGCCAACGTGTCCCGGTGTATAATTGATGAGGGGGCATCCACCTGCATGATGTCCGCTTCGGTTTGGAAGCAACTCGGATCCCCCGAGCTGGCCCCTTCCACAATCACCCTTCGAGCGTGGGACGGTCATGCCTCCCAGCCCATTGGCCTGTTTCGTAATTGTCCTATCACCCTCGCCGGTAAGACTGTTTGCATTGACGTCGAAGTCATAGACGCCCCGCTAGACTACAACATTCTATTGGGGCGAAGCTACACGTATGCTATGTCTGCTGTCCCATCTGCGGTTTTCCGCAAGATGTCTTTCCCCCATAATGGAAAGATAGTCACCATTGACCAGTTGACTTGTCATGAGCCAAAATCTCAGACCTCACCTGAGACGACCATCTCTTCTGTAGCCAACAAGCAAACCGTCGACTCCTTGACCAGTGTCTCCCCCGGCGTTTACAAGGATTCCTCCCTGCTTGGAACTTTTCCTAGTCTCTCCCCTCCTCCTATCTCTGACCCCAGCTCATCGAATGTTTGCATGATGCAATCGTCTCGGGCTGCTCTCAAGCAACCTGCTTCGGCTAGTCAGCAACCTTGCCCTCCGCAACCTGCTCTTAGCCCTTCACCTGCAGTTGGCAGTCATGAGCCCCTTTATCCCCCTGGCACGGTTCCTCCAGGCCTTAGCCATTTAGGAGTCGTCCCACCTGGCCATGCCCCCTCTGGTCAGATACCGTTCCTAGCTCCCCCACCAGGAGTGTACACGGTACCAGTCATGGCCACCCTCTCTCTTCCTAACTTGACACTTGGGATTCCTGTTTGGTACCTTGATCCTCTAGCCCCCACCTTGCCTGGTCAACCCAAACCTTATATCGCTTTGACCCCGGTTCAACCGGTCCCCATGGCTTCTCCCGTTGCATCAGTGCCTCAGTCACTTCAACAGGAACCACCTCCTGTTGCGACCGCTTCGGGTAAGAAGGGCAAAGCTCGCAAGGGGGCATCAAAGGACAAGGTTGCCCCGACAAACCCTGCTCCTCCTCAGCCTCCAAAGCATACCATCCAGGGTGCTTTGTGTGATGTTGTCGGTCACGCCTCCCATACCTGTCCTGAATTACTTCATCTAAAGCCCATGGTTAATGTCACGTTCCCTGAGTCCGCGGTCCCAAAAGCCTCTGTTCCTTCCACAACCGCGGCCAAGAACCCCAAGACTATTCACACCAACCACCCCCGTGCTTTGTGTGATCTCCATGGCCATCACACCCATACTTGTCCCCGCCTCGAGGACTTCCGCACCTCTATTGCCGCGGTCTACCAATTCGAGGCCAAGCGCAATGAGTACACCTCTCCCATATTTGCGCATTCTGCTTCAGCAGAACTACCAGATATGACTGCTCCCATTGACATTCCCCCTCCTGATGTCGAGATGACGGAGCCTTCGTCCCACATTTTCTACCCATCATCATCCATGAGACCCTCGGGGACCATTCCATCTGAATCCTCCCCTGTTGTTTCGCTTGACCTTTCTTCAGCGATCATCTTGGGCTCAACATCGGTAGATCCTTTATCTACTTACTCTTCGGTCACCCCTTGTGACGATGCGCATGCGAACCTCTCTTCTCATGATGATGATTCAGGTCGCTTCACCACGTCCGGTGGTCCTTCTTCCACCAGTCACCCCATCTTTTATCACGATGACGACATTATGGAAGAAATTCCCACCCCTGACTTTATATATTCCCCCTTACATCAAACCCATGTGTCCACACCACATCCACCTTGTGGCCATTACATCGAAACCCAATGTTTGGGTAAGGGGGCACCCACATTTGAGAGACCAAGAGAAGCAATTCTCCATAACTCTCCTAGTGTATCTGGTCGTGTTGACTTTAGTACCATTATTCTTCCACATTGAGAAGAACCTCTAAAGTCCCATATCACTTCCGATCACTCTAGGGATGATACCTCTTATCGTTCCCTCCTCTTCCGTCAGCAACCCAGTCTCTTAGACATTATTGTTGACCAACCTATAGCTTTTCTACAAGAGCATCAGTTCATTATCTCCAAATCCTCTTTTTGGGATAGTGACACCAGGTATGCCAACTCGGAAACTTAAAATCCATTTGATCCCCATATGCAGTACCAAACGAGATTGGTAATCCTCCATTTCCTTTCTCAAACTGCATAACCATAACGAGAACAAATGGCACACCACATCATTAAAATGTGTTTAAATTCCCCTTTTTCTAAATACATTTTGGCATGACCACACCATGCTCGGGGGCACCCATGCCCCTCAACCATAACCCTCCTCACCTCGTTTTTGGAGAGGAGGCTGTCTTACCAATCGAGTGTAAAATCCCTTCCCTTCATCTGGCTGTTGAACTTCTCCCTGACACCCAACCTCTAGAAAAACGACTTATCATGCTTGAGCGTGCTTATGAAGACCGTCGTGTTGCCTTGCAAACCATGGAAGCGGCCAACAAACACACCAAAGCTCAGCATGACCGAAAAGTCCAGCCTCGTACCTTTCACGAAGGCGACCTTGTTCTAGTATATGACCAGGCCCACGATGTCCTTGGTCATGGGAATTTTGACTCATTATGGCTAGGCCCTTACATCATCAGTAAGGCGCTCGGTAAAGGGGCATACCTCTTAGAGAATTTCGAAGGCCATCCCCTTCCTATTCCTCGCAACGCACTCTATCTTAAGAAATATTACCCTTAGCATTTCCCTTCTGAAATGCATGTTTTATTTTCTTTTAGATAGCCAGCATTTGTTCTTTCTTTTTTCTCCTTCCCCGGACCCATTTTGTCCAAGAGGGGCCAACTCACCTCCTTAAAATCAAATTTCCTCACTTACGACACTTGTACTTGGGGCACCATATTGCTCCCTTACTTGTCCATGTTCGTGTCGATTTTCGTCATGAGTTCCCACCTTGTACTCATGTTTCCATGGTCCCCCATTGGGGCCTTTACTGTGTGGCAGCACCATCGAGTCGCCCTTGTTTAGAGCATCCAAGTTGAGTCATCATTGCATCCATGGAGTCTATACCACATCCCTTTGCACCCCACTATATCCCTCCATCCTTCATTGCTTGGTCTCTCTCTTGTGTCGCACATTATGACCCTCAGTCTCACTGTCCCCTATCCCTCATGATCTTGTGTCAGTCGCTGCCGTGTCATCCATGCTCTTTATGCTCTAACAAGGGAAGTCGTCCATTCGCTACTCAGTCCTTCCCATTTCCACTATCGTCATTAGTGTCAGTCTGTCTGTCGCTCTACTGTTTTCTCTCGTGCCTTATTTGAGGATCTCTCATTGCCTCACCTATGGCGGACCTCCTTCTGTCGACATGAACACATTCATTCTAGAAGCCAGGTCTAGAGGGTGGTGTACCTTGGTTCCAGCTTCCACTCTTGTTCGGTGCCTCGGATTAGGCAAGGGGATCTCTCATTTCCCCTTGACTTGATTGTCTCTCCAGCTCCTTTTCAGCATGATCGAGATTCGTATACTTGACGGGCCCGTGATCCAGCAGCAGCTCTTGATGATTCCCGGGTGTGTGTGAGATGTCTCAACCCTCATGAGGGGGTGGCCCTGCAGGTAGCCCCCCACATGCCCGGATGACCTCTTCTTTGCAGCCTTTGATGCCGCTCCAGATTTTGATGATGTTGGCCTTAGCCACTTGTAGCACCTCTTTGATTTGCATGTATCAGTCAGATTTTGTGAGCCCTTCCCCATTTACAGGGGGCATTTGGGTTGTATTTATCTCATGTACTCAGATATTATTGTACTAGTCCTGGCTGTTATCCCAGGCACAGCATGTATGTGAGATTTCTCATTGTATTTTTATCTGGCTCCTGATTATGCCAGCTGTACTCTATGGTTCGGTCCCTTGTTTACTGGACACACTATTCTTTTGTACTTTGTCTCGGCGGGCATAGGTATGCCTCCCCCGCCGCCTTCAGCACAGGTACCCTCTCACAAAAAGAGACTTGTTGCACCTGCGAGTCTCGTCTCCTCAGGGTCTAGTCCTTCAGCACACTATCTACCTCACCTTCCTCCCTCTGACTTCCCTTTTGTTGTCTAGTGATTGAGTTCTTACAACGTACTTCGGTCATACGATCTGCTCCTGACACTCGCACACTGGGGGGCAATCTGTTACACCATTTTTTGGTCATCTAACCTATCATCATTAGATGGACCCAAGTACACCATGTAAGACCAATTTTACCCTAAGTAAAATTGCCTTCACTATGTTAAATAACTTAATAAACCATATTTATTAGGTTGTTTATGGTCCAAATAGGAAACCCCAAAAGGAAATATTAAACAAACCTATATTTGTTTGATTTTCCTCATGGAATAATTAATTAAACCATAATTTAATTATTATTCCCAGTCATGTTTAACCCAAAAACAAAGAAATTAATGAGAAAAACCCTTAGTTATCTTATTATTTTCTAGGAATAATTATTTAAATCTTATTTAGATAATATTCCTTGTTAAATATGACCAAATCACCCACTATTAATCAAATAAATCATTATTTATTTGATTATATTCTATTTATTTGATTAGCTTCCATCCACTTCCTTAAAAAGATAAATAAATCATTTATTTATTTATTTTTCACTAATCAAGGGATTTGACCCAAGTCAAATACCTTTTCCCTCCAACAAATATAATAAAATATTCCATAAAAAGTGGATCTAGATTTGGTTAACCCATGCACCAAGATCTAGAATGAGCCAATATTTTGTTATAAAGAGGAGGGTTTTTCCTACCATTCTTCACCTTTTTTTGCCTATTAGATCACTCTGGATCTATACACTTATCCAGATGCCACTGTATTATTCCCATTGAGCTCTATTTTCTCGTACTGGGTTTTCTACACCTATAAGAGAGAGAAAGCTTAGATCCTCAAGTGTCGAGGACTACAAAGAACCCATCCCATTGAGGAGAGCCGGATACACCTTCTTGTTTTTAAACCTGTGTGCCCCAGACATAAATAATTCTTTCAAAAAAAATCGTGTTCTTGTCTTGTCTGTTGGATGCATGGAGCAAACCCTTTACTTTACTGCTTAATGTCTTTCCATTTATAGATCTGTTTGTTGCAGCATTTTTACTACTAATCGCAGATCTGAAGATGTTTGGCAGCCTCTATTATTGTTAGGGCTATTAGTTATGCGTAGCTAAAGTGGTTCTTTTTCGTACACCTCGACGAAGAATTCATACTAACACCCTTATTGTTATTATTGTACCCTTGTAACCCCCATATTATTATTATTGTGCCCTTAAATTATTGTTGTTAGGTCGGCTAGGATTACATTGTGGACCCACTAGGATTACATTATGGCCCCATGGACTCCTATATATAGAAAGGAGGTTTTGTAAATTGTATCATCCAAGAATTGTTCATTTATGTAATGTATTGGAGGTTGGCCCCTCGAAGTGGCTTATTTCTAAGGCGTTGATATCTCTTTTCTTATATTTTTGGAGCTGGATACACAACATTGTAAGCACTTCAACTCACTCACCCTTGTATGATATCAAACTAATTACAAGAGGGCATTTTAAGCACAGAGTTTCACTTGTATCTAAGGCCTAGGGTGTACATACCTAGGGTTTTATCATTTAAAAACCATAGAGACCAAAATCAATTTTGAAAACTTGATTGGAGACAGGGAGAGGGCAACACTTACCAATTTTGGCCTTTTTACAAACTCTGGAGGTAGCTTGAAAAGTGAAAATTTGGTTCAGGGCAAGGGTTTTTCACTTTGGCGCCTTCCAGGCATTTGTGTAGCACCTCTACCTATGTTATCGAGTGAGGGCCGTTTGCGTAGCGCCAGAAGTAGGTGCACAGGCGTTAGCGTAGCGCCAGCAGGGTGTGCACAGGCATTAGCGTAGTGCTGGCAAAGTTGGCAGCTTCTGCACGTTGTTTGGGTGAGTCGGGCAGTCGATTTGTGCAGCGCCCAGGCACTTCGTGCAGAAGTGTTGGGTGATAAGCCTGGCTTGTGCATCTTAGGCGAGTTTGGCCCGACTTTGCGTAGCGTCTACGGTTAGTGCAACGCTGGAAGTTTTTTGCATAGCGCCTCACAATTTTGAATGGAGAACAGGCCCGTTTGCAGAGCGCGGCCTCCTGGTTGCATAGCGTTTCTTATTTGTGTAGCGCCAGCAAGACTCTGCCCAGAATCAGTCCGAAAATGCTAGTCTTTCTCCTTTGAAACTTCTTTCTTCTCTGCAAGCACTGAATGAGCTAAACATGTATTTGAAACACCTTTAAAACCTTTTGAGAGAGATAAATCAAATTCAAGAACCCACTTTTATTATGTTTAACAAAACTTTTGTCACTTGACTGTTATATCTTTATGTCTTTTGTAGGGGTTTTGAAGGCTTTCTCCAAGAATTTTTCTTTTCTTGTGATGATGGCTAGCTGATTGGATGAGGAGGTCTCTTTCATCCTTTTCACCTTTGAAAACCTAGGCATTAGTTCTAGCTATCTTTAGGCATGTTGTTGATAAACTAAAAAATGTTGTTCTTATTCTTTTGGGCATTTTTTGGTTGTTGGTGACCTAAAGAATGTCTCTTCACCTTTCTTTAGATTTTAAGGCAGTAACAGGTCTATTTGCCCAAAGTTTTAAACAAATCATATTATGCCATGGGATTCATTAGGCCACTTCTGATTTTGTGCAGGTGCCTATATTTTATTTGCCCTTGATCCCTTAGTGCCCTTTTGAAGTTGAAATCTCATTGTTCGAGCAGTAACTGTATGATTTACCTTGTTTTCTCTCTTTGATATTTAACTCTATGCTTGCCTTTCCCTTTGATTATTCTTATAGGCCCTTTTACTGTACTTGAAAACATTAGCCTCTTAAACTGATACTCTTTGCATGCCCTCTGCTTTTAAGAAGGAGGCCTTATCATCTTAAATTGACCTGTTTTGCCAACCTTTCCAAACCCTTAGGTTTTAGGGCTGTTAGAGAAAAATAAGGAGTGTTGTCTTCTAAGTTCTCTATAGCTCTTTCAAAACTTATTTGTCATTTCTAAAAATCTTCAAAGTGCACTTGATGGAGTTGAGGTCACTTCTTTCCTTGTAGCCTTTGTGATGGTCTCTTGCTTGTCACCACTGTTATGTTCACTTCTTTTAAACACAGGCCTGCTACCCTTTTCTTGTTTGTGGATGTCTCCTGATGATGATTACATCCTATTACCTTACCTCTTCTTATTGTTGATGGCAACCTTGATCATTTCTTGCAAAAATGTGAACAAGGGCAGTTGTCCCTTGCAGTATTTGTGCTCTAAGCCAAGGAGGCTTTTCTTGGATGACTGTTGATCAGTCTTGGATCAAATTTCTTGACTTTATTCCTCTTTGAACACAATCTCTTCATACAGGAAGACATAGTTTGTAGGGCACCAAATCCATCCTATGAATCAGTGAGACCTTAGGTGACCTAATGGGGGCTTTATTGGACTTGGATTTTAGACTGAGACTTAGACTTAGGGATCACCAAGTGTACAATAGGATCCATGATAAGCTTAGTGTATTGAAGATCTAAAATCCAACATACTTGACTATCCAAAGGTTCTACAGAGACAATTTGAGACCATCAGCATTTGAGAGTATCATGGGAGGCATAACAAAGTTGTTTGATTGGTAGGCTTAGGTGGTAGTGGGGATTTTTTAGGAAAAACAAAACAGAGGATTTGGGCCAAAGGTGAATACATATGCACAGAATGGGTGATACAAGAATCTAATGGGTTTTTTGGGACCGGTAAGAAAATACAGACATTATGGAGTGATGAGATGGTGAAAAATTATCTTGAGGATAATGAAGGCAGTGAGATTTCTAGAACTCAAAATGTTTATGGACCTTGTTTCTAGAAATGTTGGGATAGTAATGTATTCATCATCAAGGAAAAAATTACTGATGACTAACAGTGCACTCCCACAGGCGCGTAGCGCCTTGTTGCAAATTCTACAGAGTGCACACACTGGCGCGTAGCACAACTTCTCAGGTGCGTTGCGCAAGTTTTTTTCAGGGGTGTAGCATGGTTTTCTTGCTCAAACATCTGCCAGAAAAATCTGAAATTTATGAAAACCTTCCACTTTATTTTCAAATGAGAAATGGCTTTGAGTGATAATGAAATTCTTTTTATACCTTTGGATTTTAATAAATTGAAAACCAAAACCCACTTTGCTAATGTTTTGCTTTTGGTTTTTTTATCTCTTTGCTGATATTTTTTTTTCTTTTGCAGGTGGCGACTTAAACATAAAAAATGACCTTTTGGTAGTTGATTTGAAAACACAACCCTTTTCCTTTGGCCACTTCTATTTGCTGCAGGTGCCATAACACAATGTTTTGTTTTCTTTGTCATTCTTTGAAATCTTGACAACTTTAGTCACTTAATCAGCAGAATCATGATTTGCTTGGTGTTCCATTTTGACACTTTGACCTTATGGTATCTTTCTTCTAACCATTTTTTATGAAAATTGACTATACTTGAAAGTTTTGTCTCCCTCATACTGATACTCTTTGTGATTTTTCCCTTTGGTGTAGTGAAAAAAAATTTCCTTGACAAACCATGTAAGTCACCTTGAACATCCTTTTTGAAAAACTCTTGTTGTCATGGTGGAGTTCCATCATTTTCCTTTTTAATAAACCTTAAATTTATGTTCACTGATGCTGATGTACCTATATCTTTGTGGCCTTTTTTTCATGTATTCTATTTTTAGACATACTGGGCGAAATCTATTTTTAGATTCCCAGTCTAAAAATAGATATGTCGAATATTATTAGCTCTTAATAATATTTAGACTCTAAACATTATATTATTCTCTTGGAGCACTTCAGTTAAGTGCACAGATGTGGCACATGCAGTTGACAGAAGGAATTACGCTATTCCTAAGGGTTATGTGGAGCTATTGCATGAAGACTTCAGTTAGAACTCATGTGACAGAGTTTGGTGGAGTTTATTGAGGAAGTTAGTGGAGTTGTATTCAGTTTAACTAATCTAAACATAGTTGAGCTATTTTTGTCTAGTTTAACTGATTGATACAATTAGTGAGAGTGGTGTGAATTAATTATTAATTAATTCACTAATTATAAACTCATTAATCAACTAAATAATTCATCACTTAACTTCAGTGCATGGACAGTTTCAGTGGAGACCAGTGTAGAAATAGGTGAAAGAGCAGGTTAACTATCAGTTGTGACTATACAGTTGCTATTTGCAACACACAGATAGGTGGAGAAGCCCATGAGGATTGCGCAGTGCAAGCCAGGTGGTTTATCTATTTAATGAAGCCATCCCATTGCATTAATTACGCAATAGAGGCTGGCTATCAAGTGGAAAAATATTGGAGCATGTGTTTTGCTAGATCTAGCTTGATAGTGTGTAGCAATTGGAGGTAGTGCTGAGAGCTTGTGAGGATTTTTGCACTATGATTGTTACATGATCTCCATGACATATAATATACAGATAGTTGGGGTTTTCAGCTTTAAGCTTTCCCATTAAATATTGTGTTCATATGTGTGATTTTTTGTGGTTTTAATGTATGCATGCAATTGATTTTATTTCTGCATGTGATGATCAATGGTAGAAGAGATTATGTATTATGCATGAAGCTAAAATAGTGTGTGATTAGGAGAATATTGGTGAATAATATCTCATTTATTCAAATTTCTACATGGTATCAGAGCGATATTGATCATTGGAGCAATTGCAAAACATTGAAGCGGTTGAGTTTTGTGCTGGTGGAATTCGAAATTACTGCAGGGTTTTCTTGGTGTCAAAGTTGAGATGTATTTCAACGGATTGCGATTGGAGTATGCCGTTGAGGGCAGCTAGAATTATATTTCATGGAAGGACAGGATGGAGGCAGTGATGGATGACAATGGGTTGAAGGAGTTCATTTATGCAGAAAATCCTAAAACGGGTTCTAGCGATGCTCCCGCACTTGACGCATGGAAAAAGAAGGTAGCAAGGTGTCGAAGGATTCTGTTGGAAGGTGTGAAGGATCACATAGTATCCAGCCTTCATGGTAAAGCTTCTCCATTCTTGATGTGGAAAGCTTTGACAGATTTGTTCCAAAGCAAGAGTGACCAGAGGAAGTTGGCGCTCAAGGATAGACTCAGAAACATAAAGATGGAGAAAGGCGACAGTATGCTCAAGTACCTCAGGAAGTTCGTCCAATGCATGGATGAGCTCGAAAGTGTGGGGGTGACTGTTGATGATGAGGACTTGGTGATCTTGGCTCTCCTTGGGCTTCCGAAGAGTTGGCACTCCTATTAGGACTCTGTCAATGGTCGGGAGAAATTGCCATGATGGGAGCGACTTTGGTCGGATCTTGTGCAAGAGGAGATAAGGCGAAGTACCAGGGACGAATCTTCATCAAATAACTCTGATGAAGAGAATTTCGCTTTGGCTACAAAATAAAAGAAGGGGAAGAGCAAGAAATCTTCTCAATCTGGTGCAAAAGGCAAGAAGCAGGACATGTCTAAGGTGAAGTGCTTTCACTGTCACCAACACGGACATGACGCCAATAATTGTCCACAGAAGAAGAAAAATAAGCAGGCTTCTGGGACTGTAGTTCGAGAGCCCTTAGCCTCACATTTTGAGCTAGATTTTTCGCTCATTGCATGCTTGGTCTCAAGTATGACGGGATCAGTGTGGTTTCTTGACAATGGTGCATCTTTTCACATGACAGGAGATCGAAATTCGTTTACTAATCTGGATGAGAAAGATCTTGGAGTGCACATCAAGATGGGTGATGATGGTACATACAGTGCGACCGGTATCGGTACCATTTCCTTTGAGAGGGAGTCTGGTAAACCCTTCAGATTGAAGGAAGTGATGCATGTTCCAGGATTGAAGAAGAATCTTATCTCTGTGGCGATGTTAGAAGATAAGGGATATGATGTTGTCTTTAGCGAGGGAAAGGCTTTCCTGTGCAGTAAGGCAACTGGTGAGACCTGGAGGATAGGGGTTCGAGTTAAGAACATTTATCAATTGTAGGTAGATGGCTGTGTAGCAATGGCAGGCAAGGCAGAAGGAGTGGTGAGCCGGGATGATGGAAAGTTGTGGCACTGGAGATTGGGCCACCTTCACCATGGAGCTTTGAAGATACTGCAGCAGATTTCTATTGGGATTCCTAAGGGTACTCTTGCGCAGTCAGATCAGTGCAATGGATGTACCTTGGGAAAATTTGTGAAAGCCACCTTTCACGAGAAGGATAGTCGTGCCACGACGATCCTTGAGAGAATTCACATAGACGTGTGTGGACCTTTCTCAGCAGCTTCGACAGCAAAGCATGGGTATTATGTGATATTTTTTGATGATTTTTCTCGTAAGTGCTGGATCTTCTTCATGCAGAAGAAGAGCAAGACATACTCAAATTTATGTGAGTTCAAGGCACTGGTTGAGAAAGAATCGGGGAATCAGGTGAAGGCTCTTAGGAGCGACGATGGTGATGAATTCATCTCTGGCGAATTCAAGGAATTTTGCAGTGCAGAAGGAATTTGAAGAGAGCTCATAGCACCTCATAACCCACAGCAGAACGGGGTTGCTGAGCGAAAGAACAGAATGATCGTGGGTGCTGCATGGCCGATGTTGCATGATCAGGGCCTACCCATTCACTTGTGGGCGGAGGCATGCAATACTGCAGTATATGTGTAGAACCGTTGTCCTCACACGATACTTGGCATGAGTACACCCGAGGAGGTGTTTTCTGGTAAGAGCCATGATATTTCCCATTTGAGGATTTTTGGTTCACCTGTTTACATTCATGTGACGAAGGATTCCAGAAAGAAGCTGGATCCGACTGTGGAGGTTGGGATATTTGTGGGGTACACCGATACGCCCCACAACTATCATGTGTATTTTGTCGAAAGACTGTTGTGCCACGGGATATCAAATTTCAAGAGGAGAAAGCCATGAAGTGTTTGCTTTAGAGGGAGCCACACTGGCATGCAGAGGAGGATCTATTAGTTCCTAAGGATGAGCCTCAGGATGTGGATCAGCCACAAAAGGAGGTTCATGGAGCAGAAGAAACCACTCATGCAGCGCCAACCATTAGAGGGCAGAAGCGCACTACAGAAGCTGAGCGACTAGCTCAAGATGTAGAGAAGGTTGTAGGAGCACCTACATCACAACGCAGACAGAGACAGTCACCTCATCGGTACACTGGATACATGGCTATTGTGAGCAAGTGTATCGTGATAGAGCCATCCTCTTTCGAGGAAGCTGTGGAGGATCCCTCATGGGTAGATGCCATGGTGGAAGAGTATGATTCGATTGTCAGAAACAGTGCATGGGAGATTTTCCGAAGGCCGGAGGGGAAATCAGTGGTGGGTTCAAGATGGATCTACAAAGTGAAGCATGCAGTTGACGGGAGTGTGGAGAAGTAAAAGGCAATATTTTTTTCCCGAGGCTTTTCACAGATAGAGGGGATCGATTATGAGGAGACCTTTGCACCTGTCGCAAGGTATTCTTCCATACGGACGATTCTTTCTCTCTTAGCACAGATGGGGTGGCACATTCATCAGATGGATGTGAATACTGTGTTCCTCAATGGAGTCATTGAGGAGGAGGTGTACATAGAGCAACCCGAAGGTTTCGAGATCTTCAGCAGTGAGTCACATGTGTGCAGGCTCAAGAGAGCATTGTATGGGTTGAAACAAGCACCTCATGCTTGGTACACACGGATAGACAGTTATTTCATCGGACTTCGATTCTCCAAGAGTGAGGCGGATCCTAACCTATACCAGATTGTGGTGGAGGGTAAGTTGTTGATCATTATACTTTATGTAGATGATTTGATTTTGACAGGTGATGAACTGTTGATACACTCATGCAAGGTTGATCTTGCAAAGGAGTTTGAGATGAAGGACTTGGGCCTTCTTCATTATTTCTTGGGATTGGAAATTTGGCAGCGCAGTGGTGGACTGTTTGTTTCTCAGGGTAAGTATGCCTGAGAGATACTGGAGAAGTTCAACATGCATGGCTGCAAGCCTGTTGATGCTCCTCTTCCTGGTGGTTGGAGGAAGGAGGATGCTACTTCAGCGGAGGTAGTGGATGCCACTGTTTATCGATAGTTGGTGGGGTCGCTTATGTATCTGGTCAATACACGATCCGACATATGCTATGCAGTTAACCAGCTTTCACAAGCTATGGTTAAGCCAACCAAGCTCTTTTGGAAGGCGGGGAAGCATGTATTGAGATATCTCAGAGGCACATCGGGATATGGATCATGGTACAGACAGGAGGATGAGTTGAGGCGTCATTGCTTTACAGATCGGTATCATCATATCAGAGATTGTGTGCAGTGGAAGATCATGTTACTTTCAAGGCTATCTTTAATATGAGGATCAGATGTTGATATCTTCGACGAAGGCGCTCACTCAGAGAAAATTCAATACCACAGAGGCAGGATAGGGGTGGCAGATAATCCTTATCTTGTTGAGAGGGAGTGTTGAGATTGCAACAAGATGATGAGCTTAGTGGAAAGAAGTCGCCTTCACTAAGTGGGCCCGCAGGCTATTTTTGGCGTAAAGTCTATTTTTAGACTATGTCTATTTTTAGACATGTCGATCATATTCTATGAGTTGCAGGATGCTATTTGTGGATGGTTGGTCAAGTTGGAAAAATAGATGGAATTATATTTTTAGACATATTGGGCGGAATCTATTTTTAGATTTCCAGTCTAAAAATAGATATGTCGAATATTATTAGCTCTTAATAATATTTGGACTCTAAACATTATCTTATTCTCTTGGAGCACTTCAGTTAAGTGCACAGAAGTGGCACATGCAGCTGACAGAAGGAATTACGCTATTCCCGAGGGTTATGTGGAGCTATTGCATGAAGACTTCAGTTAGAACTCATGTGACAGAGTTTGGTGGAGTTGATTGAGGAAGTTAGTGGAGTTGTATTCAGTTTAACTAATCTAAACATAGTTGAGCTATTTGTATTCAGTTTAACTAATTGATACAATTAGTGAGAGTGGTGTGAATTAATTATTAATTAATTCACTAATTATAAACTCATTAATCAACCAAAGAATGCATCAGTTAACTTCAGTGCATGGACAGTTTCAGTGGAGACCAGTGCAGAAATAGGTGAAAGAGCAGGTTAACTATCAGTTGTGACTATACTGTTGCTATTTGCAACACACATATAGGTGGAGTAGCCCATGAGGATTGCGCAGTTCAAGCCAGGTGGTTTATCTATTTAATGAAGCCATCCCATAGCATTAATTACGCAATAGAGGCTGGCTATCAAGTGGCAAAAGATTGGAGCATGTGTTTTGTTAGATCTAGCTTGATAGTGTGTAGCAATTGGAGGTAGTGCTGAGAGCTTGTGAGGAGTTTTGTACTATGATTGTTACATGATCTCCATGACATATAATATACAGATATTTGGGGTTTTCAGCTTTAAGCTTTCCCATTAAATATTGTGTTCATATGTGTGATTGTTTGTGGTTTTAATGTATGCATGAAATTTATTTTATTTCCGCATGTGATGATCACTGGTAGAAGAGATTTTGTATTATGCATGAAGCTAAAATAGTGTGTGATCAGGAGAATATCGATGAATAATATCTCAGTTATTCAAATTTCTACACGATGCCACAAGGGAGAAAATGGAAAATGGGCCGCCCGAACGTGCACAAGGCACCTGGGCGGTCACAACTTAACAAAAATAATACGAGCACCCTCAAATGAAACGGCCCAACCGAACACACTCGGTCAGGCGACCTCACACAACGCAACACGACACACCCGAACGAATGATGCCACAAGGGAGAAAATAGCAAACGGGCCACCCGAATTTGCACAAGGCACCTGGGCAGTCACACCTTAACAAAACTAATACGGGTGCCCTCAAACGAAACAGCCCGACCCGACTCGAATGTGCCCGGTCGGGCGACCTCACATGGCGCGACACGGCGCACCCGACCGAACGATGCCACAAGGGAGCAAATGGTAAACAGGCCACCCGAACATGCACAAGGCACCCGGGTGGTCACAACTTAGCAAAACTGATACGGGCGCCCTCGAACGAAACGGTCCGACCCTAACGCACCCGATCGGGTGACCTCATATGGCGCAACATGGCGCGCCTGATCGAGTGATGCCACAAGGAATAAAATGGCAAATGGGCCGCTCAAATGTGTAAAAGGCACCCGGGCAGTCACAACTTAGCAAAACTGATACGGGCACCCTCGAACGAAACGACTCGACCCGACTGCACTCGGTCGGGCGACCTCACATAGTGCGACACGGCGCACCTGACCGAACAATACCACAAGGGAGAAAATGGCAAACGGGCCGCCTGAACGTGCACAAGGCACTCGGGCGATCACAACTTAAGTACAAAACTGATACAGGCGCCCTTGAACAAAACGACCCGACCCGAATGCACCTGGTTGGGCGACCTCACACAGCACGACACGGCACACCTAAACGAACGATGCCACAAGGGACCAAATGGCAAATAGGTTGCCCGAATGTGCACAAGGCACCCGGGTGGTCACAACTTAGCAAAACTGATACGGGCGCCCTCGAACAAAACGGCCCGACCCAACCCGAACATGCTTGATCAGGCGCCCTCACACAGCATGACATGGTGCGCCAGACCGAACGATGCCAAATTAAGGGAGAAAATGGAAAACAGGGCACCCGAACGTGCACAAGGCACCCGGGCAGTCACAACTTAACAAAACTGATACGGGCGCCCTCAAACGAAACGGCCCGACCCGAACACGCTCGGTCGAACGACCTCACAGGGCACACCCAACCGAACGATGCCACAAGGGAGCAAATGAAAAATGGGCCACCCAAATGTGCACAAGGTACTCGGGCGGTCACAACTTAGCAAAACTGATATGAGCACCCTCGAACGAAACGACCCGACCTGAACGCGCCTGGTTAGGCGACCTTACACGGCGTGACACGGTGTGCCCGACCGAACAATGCCGCAAGGGAGAAAATGGAAAACGGGCTGCTTGAACGTGCACAAGGCACCTGGGTGGTCACAACTTAGCAAAACTGATATGGGCGCCCTCGAACGAAACGACCCGACCCGACCGCGCCTGGTCGGGTGACCTCACACAGCGTGACACGGTGCGCCCGACCGAACGTTGCCACAAGGGAGAAAATAGAAAATAGGTTGCCTGAACATGCACAAGGCATCGAGTGGTCACAACTTAACAAAACTGATACTAGCGCCCTCGTACGAAACGACTCGACTCGAACGCACCTGGTCGAGTGACCTCACACAGCGCGACATGGCGCGCCCGAACGAACGATTCCACAAGGAAGTAAATGGAAAACGGGCCACTTGAATGTGCACAAGGCACCCGAGCAGTCACAACTTAGCAAAACTGATACGAGCACCCTCAAACGAAATGACCCGAACCAAACGTGCCCGGTCAGGCGACCTCACATGGCGCGACACGGCGTCCCTGACGGAACGATGCCACAAGGGAGAAACTGGAAAACAGGCCACTCGAACATGCACAAGGCACCCGGGCAGTCACAACTTAGCAAAACTGATATGGGCACCCTCGAATGAAACAAACCGACCCGACCCGAACGCGGTCGGTCGGGCGACCTCACATGGCGCTCCCAACCGAATGATGCCACAAGGGAGAAAATGGAAAACGAGCTACCTGAATGTGCACAAGGCACCTAGGCGGTCACAACTTAGCAAAACTGATACGAGCGCACTCGAATGAAATGGCCCGACCCGACCCGAACGCGCCCGACTGAACGAGGCCACAAGGGAGAAAATAGCAAACAGGCTGCTTGAACGTGCATAAGGCACCCGGGTGGTCACAACTTAGCAAAACTGATATGGGCGCCCTCGAACGAAATGGCCTGACCAGACCCAAACGCGCCAGGTCAAGCGACCTCACACGGCGCGACACGACGCGCTCGACTGAACGATGGCACAAGGGAGAAAATGGCCAACGGGCCGCCCGAACATGCACAAGGCACCCGGGCAGTCACAACTTAGCAAAACTAATACGGGCGCCCTCGAACGAAACAACCCGACCGTGCCCGGTCGGGCAACCTCACACAACGCAACACGACGCGCTCGACCAAACGATGCCACAAGGGAGAAAATGGCAAACGGGCTACCCGAAAGTGCACAAGGCACCTGAGCGGTCACAACTTAAGTACAAAACTGATACAAGCGCCCTCAAATGAAACGGCCTGACCCGAATGCACCCAGTCAGGCGACCTCACATAGTGCAACACGGCGCGCCCGAACGAACGATGCCATGAGGGAGAAAACGGAAAATGAGCCACCTGAATGTGAACAAGGCACCTGAGCAGTCACAACTTAGAAAAACTGATACGAGCACCCTCAAACGAAATGGCCCTACCTGACCCGAACACGCCTGGTCAGGTGACCTCACACAGCGCGACACGAAGTGCCCGACCGAATGATGCCATAAGGGAGAAAACGGAAAATGGGCCGCCTGAACGTGCACAAGGCACCCAGCCGGTCACAACTTAGAAAAACTGATACGGGCGCCCTAGAACAAAACAGCCTGACCCGACCCAAACGTGCCTGGTCGGGCGACCTCACATGGCGTGACACGGCATGGCCGACCGAACGATGCCACAAGGGAGAAAATGGAAAACGGTTTGCCTGAACATGCACAAGGCACCCGGGTGGTCACAACTTAGCAAAATTGATACAGGCGCCCTCGAACGAAATGGCCTGACCCGACCCGAACGCGCCCGGTCGGGCGACCTCACATGACGCGACAGGGCGTGCCCGACCGAACGATGCCACAAGGGAGAAAATAGAAAACGGGCCACCTAAACATGCACAAGGCACCCGGGTGGTCACAACTTAGCAAAACTGATACGGACGCCCTCGAACGAAACGGCCCAACCCGACCCAAACGTGCCCGGTCGGGTGACCTCACACGGCACGACACGGCGCACCCGACTAAACGATGCCATAAGGGAGAAAATGGAAAACGGGCCACCCTAACGTGCACAAGGCACCCAGGTGGTCACAAATTAGCAAAACTGATACGGGCGCCCTCGAACGAAATGGCCCAACCTGACCCAAACGCGCCCGGTCGGGCGACCTCACGCGGCGTGACACGATGCGCCTGACCGAATGATGCCACAAGGGAGAAAATGGAAAATGGGCCACCCGAACGTGCACAAGGCATTCGAGCAGTCACAACTTAGCAAAACTGATACGAGCGCCCTCGAACGAAACGACCCGACCCAACCCGAACACGCCCGGTCGGGCGACCTCACATGACGTGACACGGCGCGCTCGATCAAACGATGCCACAAGGGAGAAAATGGGAAACGGGCCCCTGAATTTTCATAAGGCACCCGGGTGGTCACAACTTAGCAAAACTGATACGGGCGCCCTCAAACAAAATAGCCTGACCCGACCCGAACGCGCCCGGTTGGGTGATCTCACACAACGCGACACGGTGCGCCCGACCAAACGATGCCACAAGGGAGAAAATGGAAAACGGGTCACCCAAATGTGCACAAGGCACCCAGGTGGTCACAACTTAGCAAAACTGATACGGGCACCCTCGAACAAAATGGCCCGACCTGACCCAAACGCGCCCGGTTGGGCGACCTCACACGGTGCGACACGACACGCCCGACTGAACGATGCCACAAGGGAGAAAACAAAAAACAGGCCACCCAAACGTGCACAAGGCACCTGAGCTGTCACAGCTTAGCAAAACTGATACGGGCGCCCTCAAACGAAACGACCCGACCTAACCTGAATGCGCCCAGTTGGGTGACCTCACACGGTGCGACACGGCACGCCCGACTGAACGATGCCACAAGGGAGAAAATGGAAAAAAGGCTACCTAAACGTGCACAAGGCACCCGAGCAGTCACAACTTACCAAAATTGATACGGGTGCCCTCGAACGAAACGGCCTGACCTGACCTGAACACGCCTGGTCAAGCGACCTCACACGGCGCGACACGATGCGCCCGACCGAACAATGCCACAAGGGAGCAAACGGAAAACGGGTTGCCCGAACACGCACAGGACACCCGAGTGGTCACAAATTAGCAAAACGTATATGGGTGCCCTCAAACGAAACGGCTCGACCCAACCCGAACGCGCCTGATCGAGCGACCTCACACAGCACGACACGACGCGCCCGACTGAATGATGCCACAAGGGATAAAATGGCAAACAGGCCGCCCGAATGTGCACAAGGCACTCGGGAAGTCATAACTTAGCAAAATTGATATGGGTACCCTCGAACGAAACGGCCCGACCCGACCCGAACGCGCCCGGTCGGATGACCTCACATGGCGCAACACGACGTGCCCAACCGAACGATTCCACAAGGGAGAAAATAGCAAACGGGCCACCTGAACGTACACAAGGCACCTCGGCAGTCACTACTTAGCAAAACTGATACGGGTGCCCTCGAACGAAACGTCCCGACCTGACCCGAATGCGCCCAGTCGGGCGACCTCACACGGCACGACACAACGCACCTGATAGAATGATGCCACAAGAGAGAAAATGGAAAACAGGCTGCCCGATCGTGCACAAGGAACCTGGGCGGACACAACTTAGCAAATCTGATACGGGCGCCCTCGTACGAAATGGCCCAACCTGACCCGAACGCGCCCAGTCGGGCGACCTCACACGACGCGACAGGTCGCGCCCGACCGAACGATGCCACAAGGGAGCAAATGGAAAATGGGCCACTCGAACGTGCACAAGGCACCCGAGCTGTCACAACTTAGCAAAACTGATATGGGCGCCCTCGAAAGAAACGGCCCGACCCGACCCGAACACACCCGGTCGGGCGACCTCACATGGCGCGCTCGACTGAACGATGCCACACGGGAGCAAACGGCAAATAGGCCACCCGAACATGCACAAGGCACCCGGGAAGTCACAACTTAGCAAAACTGATACGGGCGCCCTCGAACGAAACAGCCTGACCCAACCCGAATGCGCCCGGTCGGGTGACCTCACACGGTGCGACATGGCGCGCCTGAGCGAACGATGCCAGAAGGGAGCAAATGGCAAACGGGCTACTCGAACATGCAGAAGGCTCCCGGGCGGTCACAACTTAGCAAAACTAATACGGGCGCCCTCAAAAAAAATGACCCGACCCGAACACGCCCGGTCAGGCGACCTCACACGGCGCGACATGGCGCACCCGACCAAACGATGCCACATGGGAGAAAATGGCAAATGGGCCACCTGAAAATATGCTTATCATGTTTTTTTTTCCACAAAATATTTCACCCGGGCTTAGCTCTTTTGGAAATACAGTTTTTCTTTTGGTTTCTATTTCAATGCATCCTCTACTTCTTATTCCAATGAGTGGCTTATTTATTCCAGAGCATATTATTATATGGCTAAGCATAAATGCAATTTTATTGCTTGTAATGATTCTAACACCAATTTTTTTTTTTTTTTCTGTTGCTAGTGATGTAGGGTTTATAACAACTAAGGAATATAACATACATTTCAATAATGTATTATGTGTTCTGAGTCTTTGTTGCAACCTTCAATTAAAATATCAAATCACTCATTCAAGTAAAGGTATAATAGTATAGTTTTCATCTCACCAAGTTGTAATCAAGGATTTAAAAGATCCCAATCATGTCCTAGGCTTTGGAATAATATACCAAAATGCGCAAGTTTTCATGTATAAGTGTAATGTAAATTTTTTTATGTATAAGCATGTTTTCCAACAAAAAAAAACATTATTCAATAATTTAATACTCATTAGATCCAAATAAATCAAATTTATATAAACAAAATGTTAAATAATATAATGTTTTCATATTCAAATGTTGAACAATTGTTAATGAAGTAATACTTTACATGTCCACACATGTAATTGTTTTTCATGTCCAAGTTTGTTGTCCAACCAAACAAATATTTTCATATTAAAATGTTGTGTTGTTTAAACGTCGTCTTGCGATGCTTCGGAGAAACCATCGGAAAAGTGACGCTATCACATGACGGCCTTGCTATCATTACAACGCTGCAAGACCTAGACGCTCTCCAGGAAGAGAACGCCGCTTTTCCACCGGGGCTCCAACATCAATAATCAATGGATGTGAAGTGATGTCAACCTAAACTTTCATACCATAAATGCCCACATTCACTTATATGTTTAAAACATCGCAATTTTGATGACAAACATAAACGTCGCAAAATCGACGATATCCCTAAACGTTAGTATAGCAACGGTTTGTGGCGGGATTTGAAAAATTGATACATTAGGGGAATTTTGAGGTCTAAAATAGGCCTCCTAAGAAAAATGTACAACCAAAATAAACTTTATAAGAACCAATAGGATTCAAGATGATGATGTCAACCATGGGGGGATGATTCACCATTTTTTAAGTAAAAGGGTAAAAAAGATTAAAAAATAATAAAATAATAAAACTACTTTTTCAACTCATATTTTCAACTTATCTCCCAAAATGTTTACTCAAATTTCAAGCGGGAGTACTCGTTGGATGCAAAATTTAATTCCTCATCTAAGGAGTACCCATGTTGCATACTTTCTATGGACCTTGCTACGTGAAAAATGAGAAATACATTAAAAAACGTGATTGTAATCACGTTTTTTATGTATTTCTCATTTTTCGTGTATCAGGGTCCATCGAAAGTATGCAACATGGGTATTCATTGGATGAGGAATTAAATTTTTCATCCAACAAGTACCCCCCCTCGAAATTTGAGTAAAAACTTTGGGAGATAAGTTGAAAATATATGTTGAAAAAGTAGTTTTTTTCTTTTTTGCCTCTAAAATTTGATGATGTAATCAAATCTTATTTTATTGTTTCCACTATTATTTTATAATTTCCTTAGGAGGCCCATTTTGGACCTCAAAATTCCCCTAATGGAAATTGGGGAAATTTCCGACATTACGACAAAAGTGTTGGAACTAAAGTGTCAGAATTTCTGCCAAATGTAGTAGTGCCTATTTGAATTAGAAGACTTAATAGTTCTTCCGTGATAGGAAAAATTGTTTCCTCTAGACGTAAGCCAAAAGGTCGGTCCCTATATTTGTGAGAGTTGGAGTTTCCAAGTGTGATGTTGTAGTTTGTAGTGCAAAGGTGTGAGAGTATTTCATATTATATGGGTAAAATTGAGAAGCTCTGGAAATTGGCCATTTTATGTCTTTCTTTTGTGGAGATGCCCAATTGAAGGTAGTGTTTTTGGATTCATTAATAGGACATGGATGATTTTTTATTATTTTGAAATATTTGGGCAATGTTTCTTCCCTATTAGAGTCCATTTTAGTCTTTTGAAATTGGCTTGGGAAGTGCAACGAAAATTTTATAATTTTGGGGTTGTTAGAAGAACTTTATAGATTTTGGGGTTTAGAGGCTTTGGCCCTAGTAGAGGAGACATGACCAAGAGCTTAGTTGTGTTAGACTCCTATACCAATAGGTGTCATTTTTCATGATTGTCTTATTGAACTATGCAATATGTTCAAACCTTTTTCTTGTGCAAAGGTGTTCCATATTCTTAAAATATCAAAAAATCAAAAAATTTAAAAAATGTAAAGAGGGTATACCCTAAAAGAAAAATCAAAGGGTAAGAAAAATAAAATGGTCAAAAAAATGAAAGAAATGAACCCCAAACAAAAAATAGACCAAGGAAAGTGTGCAAATCCAAATGCCACTACTATTTCATTTTTGTAAATAAGCAATTGTGTGCAGCTTGTCAAACTTTGCCACAATTTATGAAGGGTCAAACTGTTTAAACTTGACTTATTCATATTTCAATTTCATGTTATAAAATAGAGAATAAATATCTGACCAAACAGTTTAATCTTGGCAGATAAGTAGATAGGTAGAGTTAATAAAAGGTGCTCAACAGTTTAATCTGAGCCCTTGGATGTAATAAGTGTAGAAATAGATAGATTTTCCATGTAAAAGGAAAAGAAGATTGATAAGGGTTTGCCAGTCTAAGTGCACCCTAATGAAGAAGAGAAAATGGTAGAGAAAGTAGATAGGGTAGGTAGATGGCATTGCAAATTCTCATGTGATGAATGATGACTTTAAAATGTTTGTAATCTTTTACTTTCATCACCAAGTGCAAAGGCAGAACACTACATTGGCAGAATTTCAGAACACAGCAAGGTCAAAATCATTAACTTCCCATCTCACTTTTTCCGTAACAATTTACTAATTTCCCCTAAGTGCTAAGGAATTTGAAGATTAAAGGGACTCAAGGCATTTCCTTGACTTTTGGAGGGACTGGACCCTCAGCCCAATGATTGGAGAAAACCTTAGTATTTAAAAATATTCATCATCATACTCATTCATTCATAAAAAGCTTTTCCTAAGAAAAATCCCATTTTACTTAGGAAAAACATGCAATGATCCATAAAAATCCATTTCACTCAAAGCATAAGTTACATACATTATTATGGTGTTTTATACTTAGCGCTTTCTCTCATTTTTTCATGTTAATTTCTAACTTTATATATTAAATCCTTAGTGGAAATACCTTATCCTATTAAATATAATTCCCTTTTATAAATAACCCAAAAAACCATCTTACTATAAGTTTTTAGCCAAAGTATTTAACCCATGTGATTAAATAAAAATCCCACGTTACAATACCCTTTGGCTAAAAATATATCTATATAATTATCCCCGACCCTTATGGTAAGTGAATCATATCGATTTATTACCATATAATAAAAACATACAAAAAAAGGTTTAAGCATATGTTTTTTATGTTTTAAACGAAAAAATAAAAAGCTGAAGTTTTATTCAAAACAAACTTCGAAAAATAAACCCATTCATTACCCCGATCCGTCATCATACGCAAAGAGATTAATTAATCATCCGGATTTATTAATAATCTAATCCCGCCAATCAAACGCCTCCTGAAATGATTAATTAACGTTAATTACTTTGGGCCCACCTTTTAACTCCCCCGCCAACTTCACGTCATGTCAACCGTTGGATCACTCCATCAGAGATCCACGGCCCGCATTCATTCCGCTGGCCCTCCCTCATTCGAAAGTTAACTCGCGAAATCGCAGTGGTTTTCGAATAGTGTCGAGGCCACGCGTCAGTTAATCTATGGAATCGCTCCCAATTCACAAATTACCGCCAACTCCCAAAGGTGGTGCAGAATAAACCACCTACCGCCCTTTCCTTGTGATGTATCCATCATACACCCTGACGTCATATATTAAAATAATAAAAAAATCCCTGCTTTGACTTTGCGAATAAAACAAAAGTTCGCGCATTTTTTGATCATTCTGTATGCTAAAAACGATTGTGCCCTCCATACTGAGAAATTCAAAAAAATGTTGCTAGCTGCCATTAACTGTATTCCGCTGAAGACTACTGCCACTCTAGTTTCCCAGCATCCATCTGCCGTTAGCTTGTACCTGTTAAACAAGTGCCATTTTCCCATAAACAGGTATTTATTCCGATTTCCTTCTGAAACTCTGTTAAAAATCCTTGTTCGAGTTTTAATTCCGCAATACAGTCTGAAAAAGCTTCAATGTGATGTGTTTTAGTTCCCAGAACTGTAATTACTATCTCCAAACCTGAAATTGTGCCCCATTTTCATAAAAACCCCCGAATTTCCTTTTTGGAATCCACAAGAACCAAAAATGAAAGTCCCGGTGGCTTTAAATGTTGCTCCATTGAACGCCCCTCATAGAGAATTGGAATATTTGCCATTAGTGGTAAAGATTTTCAGATCAAAGACTTAGTTTCCAGTGAAAGCCCCCTTCGAATTCATTGTCACTGCAGAGATAATTATTTGAATGGCTTGGACGTTATTGGGTTATGGGAATCTAATTTCCCGAGATACCTTTTACCCTCAGTCCATATCTTTCCTGAAATTATCCATTTTTGCCATGCTAATTATGATCCAATTCAGAGAGCAGTTTTATCCCCAAACCAGAATGTTTTTTTCCCTATTACTGCTCAGTCTATCAATGATATGCTCCATTTTGAACCTGGTCAAAACCTCACTCCCTTGTCCATTGGAGAATTGCTTGAAAGATCTACTCAGTTATCCCCTGAAGAGGTAAAACGCATCTGTCAGACTTTCATGTTACCTGAACATTAGCCCAAGGGCCCACCTCCCTATGTTAGTGCCTTTTTTACTGAAATGGGCCAGATTATTCTGAATATGATTTCTTTTATCATGGGCTTTAATACTAGTGAGTATGTTGATGAGTTAACTCTAGTATTATTGTCTATCTTCACTCCAGGACAGCCTCTTGCTGTCAAATATGACTTTGCATCCTACATTGCAAACAAAATCCATGATCAATTCATGAGATTAGAGAATGAGAAAGTGTTCAAGTATTCTTCAGTCATTTACCATCTCATGCTCTATTACCAGTCTGAAAAATTTCATTTCCATGTTCAAAAGCTTAATGTCCAAGGAAATCCCAGGTCTGTCATATTTTGGTCAGCCATTACCCATAATTCCAGAGATTCTCCTTATTCCTATAATGAATTCATTGATCTGTTTATACACCCTGCAACTACCTTGTTGACAGGAGTTCCTCCTCCAAGACTCAGCAATGAAATTAAGAAAACTATGCAACTTTCAAAACAGTACAAAATTGGTGATTGGTACTTGTACCAAAATTATACAGAAGTCAGAATATATGGATGTGAATTATGTCCATTTAAATTGCCAAAGTATGTGCCTATGAGACTTTTTTCTTTAGAGTACTTCAGGCAAATGAATAACTCTGATATTATTCATTTTTTTCATGGAAAGAAGAAAGCCCAACTCCGAATCAAAGGTCAATTAGGTCCATTTATATGCAAATCTAGGGATGCTGGACAAGAAGCTGAAAGAATACTAGAAGACCGTTTCAGATTGCAAAAGAGTTTCTACTGGGCCCTTTATGACCCATTCAGCTTCATTTGTGACAAAAGAATGAAAAATAAATCAGCACCTTACAGCCATCATAGGATTCTAGAAATTGAACAGTATGCTAATAAAGATGAATGGGTGGAGGGAACATTAATTGAACAGGATAGTGAAGAAGTCAATATGGACAATGTAATGAAAGATCTTGGAAAAATGCTTGACCTAGAATTTTTTGGGCAAGTGCAGGTACCAGACATTGGTCCTTCTTCAATAGGGAATTTTCAACAGGAATTACAGGAAAACATTTCATCAATTGCAGTTGAATCCAAAGGAAAAGAGAAAGAGCCTGAAATACAAGTGATTGAAACATTCAAAATGATAGAACAACCTCAAACTTCCAAGGGACAGGATCAAGTACAGGTTTCTTCTGTTCAAACTAATCCAATAGAAATATCAATCTTACAAACTCCATCTAAAGTGGAAAAGGGCAAGAAAAGAGAGGCTGATGGTACTACTCCTCTTAATGAATCTTCACAACAGCCTCAGACCAAAAGACAAAGAGTGAATCCTCCACCAGAAGTAGAATCTATTGATGAAATCATTGATAGTCCAGAGAGAGAGGATAGCCAGTTAACAGGATCAATTGGTGGGACAGTCACTACTATTCAGCCAAGTACTAAAATGTTCTCATTAAAGCAGCGATTGAAAGATGCAGGATACATAAAAAAGACATTTATCAGTATAAAAGCAAGGAATGATCCACTAAGGTTCCAGGTGTATTATCAGTATCTTAAAATGGCTCGAAAAAATCAAGAGAGATTGATGTCAGCTTTTGACATTCAACAAGGGAAAATGTTAATGAGCCATTTCAAATCTAAAGTGCCAAAACCACAGACAACAGTTGATTAAGTCAGGTCCAATTTTGAGGTCCTAGAAAAATATATTCATCCATTAGATCAAATTGAATTACACAAGCAAACTGGAGAAATGATCTATTCCACCCTTACTGACAAAGCAATGGCAGCTCATAAACTGCAAGATTCTTTGGAGAATACCAGTACACAATTGCAGATTGAAAAGGCTTCTTCTCAAGCCAAAGATAACAGGATAAAAACATTGGAAGAGATAATAATTGGATTAGGTCACAATCCAAAGGATGTCAAGGGTAATGAAGCATTGATTAAAACTAAATATGATGATATTGCTGCATTATGGAAACAATTGAACTACCAGCTTCAAGACACCCTCAGACTGAAGAAGTAATGAAGAAAAATTCAGAAGAAGAGGTGATGGACTTACTTTTAAAAATGAATGAACAACTTGCTGAAACAGAAAAATAACTTGAGCAAGCATTAAAAGACAAAGAGCCCATTATTCCAGCTACTAGAACACAGGCAGCCACATGAACAGGTACATCAATCACAGGCCAACAAGCAGAGTTAACACAGGTGAACATTTCTGATAAGGGTTCTGATGAATTAATCAAAGCAATGAATAAATTAAAACTGCAAGTGAAAGAACTCCAAAGCTTAAAGTTTCAGCTTTCTACTCTGGAAAATAAATATGATCAATCAAAAATGAATGTTGCTGACAAGACAAGAGAAATCAAAAAACTAGAAAAATCAATTAAAGCATTGGAAAATGATCTTACAATGGAAAGACCTTTAAGTGAATTAAAAGAAATTCTTTGGTATAACATTATTCAATCAATAAAGAACGTTTGGTCTTCTATTCAAATAATATATGAACAATAGGACTTAGTCAGATTGGCTCCGGAAGAAATTGAGAAAGCAAGGGAAGAGTTAGGGAATATGCCAGAAGAAGCCAATAGAATTATTAATTTTTTGAATACTCAGAATAAGCAGCAACTTGCAGAATTTGGAATTCAGGACAGGACAGGAACCATCTTGGAAATCAAA
This sequence comes from Pinus albicaulis, assembly GCA_034641835.2. NCBI lineage: Eukaryota > Viridiplantae > Streptophyta > Pinopsida > Pinales > Pinaceae > Pinus > Pinus albicaulis. Next base: position 42,887 of record JAXQQM020057716.1, on the reverse strand, counting down.
ATAGTTTTTACCAAAAGGACTCTTCTACAAAATCTTGAAATAAGGTGTTCAGACATGCAACAAGAAATTTTTACCTTCAAAGAAAGATTTGATGTTGTGTTAAATAAAGGTTTGCCCAGTCCTGTTATTGAAGAAGGTAGATTAATGGATTTGGAAAGTTTTGTTAAGAAAGTAAACAAACAGATTGATGATCAAGCCAGTTCTTCAACCAGTACAGCAGAAGGAACATTGCCAACAGGGAAAAGTATTTATGAAAAATTGGAGAGTTTATTTTATCTTGAACATGAAATAAAACATTTGTTTCCATATCAGCCTAATTTTTTCAAATACACCGAAGCTGATGAAACATTGAGAAAATTGCAAAGAACCAGAGTGCCAGAAGTTCAATGGTGGGATGAGATGATGGAACTTTTATAAAATTTATCCTTGGGTGAAATTTTTTACTTTACTATGGTATATCTTGATAAAGGATAAATAGGTAAATGAAGGTCAAAGTGTATCGATTCGGTGAAAGTGTATCGGTAAGAATAAAAGAGTATCGAGACAAGCAAGGCGATTAGGGAAAATAATTACTCAAGAAGACGACCAACGAGCTAAGAAACGGAGAAATTTGCTTCATTACATTTTAAAAAGAGGAGACATCACACAACATCAAGTTTGATTTTTCCTATTTACGAGACCATCTGTCTCCGTTTTTATTGTAACCTATTCATTAGTCACCCTAGATTATATCTATTTTGTTATGAGATATTTTTAAGTTTTTTGTATAAATAAACCCTCGAAATAAGTATTGAGGGCGGATTCTACTACTTTGCTGTAACATTGATTTTTTGGAATAAAAGTGCTTTGGAGAAATTTCTTTGTGGATTGCTGGATGATGATTTGAAGCTCAAGAATTTTTGCAGGATTCATGTGTCTGACTACAGTTCAATAAGTCCTTTCTATCCTATGTTTTAAGTTTTATATATGTTTATAATATCACTATGTTCCATTTCCGAATAATTGACATAAAAGAATAAATCAGAATTTACTTAAGTGTACTCTGATTTCAATTGTGATTATTCTAAATGTTTTATTCTAAACTGGTTATAAGCAATGAATTCTTAATTGCTCTTGTTTCGCTGGTTTAAACATTTTGATTACTATAGTAAAGAATTCTTAATTTCTCTTTATTTGTAATCATTCACTTTCTTTCTTTGAACATGTTGAAATATTCTTAATTGCCTTTCATCCATTCAAAATCCATTCCATTCACTTTAATTTCTAAAATTGTTTTCTGTTTGGCTATCTTGCCCTGCAAAGCCATCTTGTGTGTAGAATATTAATCCAGTAAAGCCATCCTTTCGACTCCATAGTCCAATGGCCTGAAATACTCAATCGTACCCTTAGTTGGCGGATTCCACCATGCAAATTCAAACAAAACTCTTGGACTTATAACTAGCCTAATATTTTCTAAGAACAAAGCTAAATTTTAAAGAGAGAGCCCTCTCTGGATACAGATTGGCTAGATTCTGTATCTGAAGGTTGGTTTGTGGTTACCTCGGATTTACTTTCCTTTTCCACAACTTCAAGGAAAATCTGAGTGATAACATAGTGGCGACTCCACTGGGGATCTGAATATATTTATTTTCAATATTGTTTTCTTATAAGATACAGACAGAGTCTGAAGATCAGCCAGGTAGCCTTTGAAATGATTTTGCTCTGCAACTGCATAGTAAATAAATTTTGCTTCAGTCTATCTCTGGTTTAGCTTAAATAACTGAACTTTAGTTTCAAAAATTCAATCAGACTCTCTAGTTCAATAAATCTTTGAGTAAATTTTAATCCAAAATCTTAAATTTCTTAAAGAGTTTTTCGAATTTGTACTTTCATTTTATTTAAAACAAAAAACCAAAAAGAAACATTACTAGGAAAACTGGCTTCAGAAAGGATTCTTTATACCAGGTCAAATCCTGATCCAAACCCACCTCCGGTATTCGATAATCCAAATCTGATTCCTAGGATTCTTAGAAGACAAGAAAGTCAAGAAAGTTCTGAAAGAGAAAGTCAAGAGAGTTCTGGAAGTTCCAGACCTCTTTCTAGATCACATTCCTGTCCTGTGAAGATTATATATTTTTATGAAATACCTTTTGACGAGCGATTTGAACATCTTTATTTGTGAATTTTTCTGAATTTGAATTATCCAGACTAGTTCCAGATCCATTATTTCTTGAAGATTTAAAATTGAGATTTTTTTCATATCATCTTGACAGACATTTACAAAATTCCATTCAATCTGAATAGACATTTGAAGAAACTTCAAACATTTCTGTAATTATTGAAGCTTCCACAAGTTCAGCTACTTTTCCTCGAGCTTCGCAAACCCAAGCCACTCCTTCTACTCCTCCACCCGCTCCTTCCAGACCATCATCACCTATTATTCCATTACACCTTCCAATGGCCAATAGATATGCTCCGTTACAGTTGCCAGCCAACCCTGCTACTTTGCCTCCAGACTATCAGAGTAAGATCACCCCTTTTGATGGTTCTGGTACTTATACTGCTCAACAACATACCAAAAGGATGACTGATTACTTTGAATTTTATGAAATTGACGTTGATGATGTCCGAATGAGAATTTTTGTCCAGAGTCTTACTGGGGAAGTAAAGACATGGTTTAGGGTCCTTGCTCCAAACAGTATTGTTGACTTACTAGCTCTTTATAGGGCATTTTTAAATAGATGGGAGAAGAAGAAAGACCCTCTTCAAATCCTATCTGTCTTTGGAAAATTAAAAAGAGGACCTAATGAAGCAGTACAATATTATATCATCATATTTAACGAAGCCTACAACGTTGTTCCTAAAAAACTTAGGCCCCCTCCGGATTCAGTACTGGTTAAATTCCCTGATGGTTTTGACTCTGACATAGCATATTCACTTAGGGAAAGAGCCCCCTAAACTCTAGAGGAGATGCAAAGCATAGTCATTAGTGTGGAAGCAAATCTCATAGAAAAACGAGCTAGAGCTAGGGGCGAAAGAAGGATGCCTATGAACGAAGAGCCTTCAACTTTTGAAAGAAATCTGGATGCAATTATTAAAGGTATGGAAAGACTGGGAGACAGAGTAGAGACCATCGAGAGAAATTCTTCTGGTGATGGTCAAAATGTTGTTAGAAACCCAAACTTCAGAAGAAATCAGAACCAAAATACTGGGAAAAATGTCCCTGACCAAAACATCAGGCCACCATTCTAGGAAAATTTTGTTGAAGGTTCATCTTCTGAGGAACCAATAGAGGATTTTGAAATAAATAACATGAATGAGAACAAAAATGAACCAGAAGTTTTCTTATCTCAAGAAGATCAAGAAAATCATATTCTTGAAACATTTCAAACTCATTCAGGAGAAAATTTTGATTTCAAAGAAGGATATGACTCAGCAATTTATGAAGTTCATAAACAACACAATTTGAGAAGCAGACGGATTGACGTGCCAGAGAGTAGCAAACAGAAAGCTGCAAAACAAAACATCAAAGGTAAAACTAACACCCCTCCTGTACAAATTCTATCTAGAACAAGTCCTAACCCTGCAAATCCAATAATTGAAGATGTGTCTGATAATCAACCAAATAATAAACAACTTTCCAATACTTTTCCTCCTACAGGAAACGTAGAAGAACCAGCAAAATTTAATTCAGAAACACCTTCAACTCATCATCCCACCCATGAAAAAGAGAAAAACACTGAAGACCCAAAAAACAGAGAAAACCCAACTGTTCAAAACACTAGAGCTCAAACAGAGAAACCTTTCAATCTAGAGGCTCAAATAGGCAAAATAAAGATAGTTGTTCCATTAGCAGAATTGGCTAAACATGATGTCTATAGAAGCCAAATCAGCAGATCCCTTAACATTACTGGAATGGATGATTCATTAAATGTTTTAGATGATCAACCCAAACTCCTTTTTGGCCCTGAGGTAAATGGCAAACCAGAAAGTGGAGGAACTCCTCCATTTTATGTGAGTTTGAATGTTCATGACAAAATACTTCATAACGCCATGCTTGATTCTGGAGCGTCCCATAATTTAATGCCCAAAGATTTGATGGAAAGATTAAACCTTGATATTACCAGACCATATAAAGATCTGTTTTCTTTTGATTCAAGTCAGGTAAGATGTTTAGGTTTGATTAAAGATCTGTGTGTTACTTTGGTGCAATACCCTGCGAAATCTGTTCTGATGGATATAGTAGTAGCCGATATTCCTCCCAAATATGGTATGTTGTTGTCCAGATCCTGGGGTGCTAAACTTGGAGGATCTATTCAATTAGATATGTCATATGCTACTATTTCGGTATTTGGTCAACCTAAAATACTATACAGAGAGACCTTGATGAAATATTTAGTCAGTAGCCATGAGAAGCCTGAAAACTTCTCTGTCTATTCAGTACATTCTGATATGGACTATTTCATCCTTTATAATGTTGAATCAGACCTTCCTACTAAACTAGAAGCACCATAAACAGAAACTGTAAATAAATCTACTGTTCAAATCGAAGAAATTTCTGAAAACAAAGAAACACCAGACAATCAAGAAATACTAGAAAAAATTGAAAGACCAAAGCCTCCTGTTAAGAAACATGTTAAAACAGTTGATGAAGATTATGAACATGAAATTCTGTGGCATTTAGAATTTGATGGTTCAGTAAATAAGTTAGGAGCAGGAGCTGGAATTTGGATACATAATGTTGAAAATGATCACGCCGAAGGCCATGCTTATAGGTTGAAATTTAGATGAACTAATAATATGGCAGAGTATGAAGCTCTTTTGCTAGGGATTAAACATGTCAAAAAGTTAGGAGCAATTAGAGTATCAATCATATGAGACTCTGAGTTAATTATTCAACAGATTAATGGTGAATGTTCAACGAAAGACCCCAGATTAAGAGAATACAGAGGAATAGTTGTGGAAATTCTTAACACTTTTCTACAAGCTCAACTTGCAAAAATTCCTAGAAAGAAAAATTTACATGCTCACAGTCTTGCTATGTTCGCTAGCACTTGTAAATTACCTTTTGGACCTAATCATCAGTTCACAACTGAGATTAGACATAGACCTGCTATACCGGACAATCTCATGAATTGGAAAGTATTTGTAAATAATAATCAGATCAACAATTTTTTGACCTTAGAAAATGAATTCTCTAACAGTAGTATAGATGAGGACACAACAATCAATGAATCTGATCAGATAGAAAAACAAGAAATGAATATTTCAGAAGAGATTGCAATTCACATGCTTCACCCAACCAAATTCACTAAAAAAGATATGCAGGATTTGAAACAAATGGAATTCGATGAGATCATAGAAGATGAATTTGAAATTATTAATCTGAAAGATAATCATTTACCCAAAGGATTAACTCCTTTGGAAGATCTTTTTGACTCAAATGACATTCCACTAAAACCCAAAATGGAACCTTTAAAAGCTGATATTGAAGAAGTCAATTTGGGAACTGAAGGAAATCCCAAGATGGTTAAACTATCTAAATCTCTGCCAGAAGATCGAAAGGTTAAATATGTTGAAATTTTAAAAGAATTATAGGATGTTTTTGCCTGGAGTTATGAAGATCTGAAGTCATACGATACATCAATCATTCAACATACAATACCTTTGAAAACAGATCAGAAACCATTCAAACAGAAACTTAGAAGGATCAACCCTGTTTTACTACCTTCAATTGAGAAAGAAATTAAAAGAATGTATGAAGCAGGAATTATAGCTCCTATTAGGTTCTCTAAATGGGTTTCTAATCTAGTACCAACAAGAAAAAAGACTGGAGAGATTAGACTATGTGTCGATTTGAGAAATTTGAACAAAGTTTCTTTAAAAGATAACTATCATTTGCCTAAAGTGGACCATATCCTACAAAGGGTAGTAGGATCTTCAAGGATTTCTCTTCTGGATGGATTTTCAGGGTATAACCAGATTCTGGTTCATCCTGATGATCAAGACAAAACAACATTTACAACATCATGGGGTACTTTTAAATATGTTAAGATGCCTTTTGGTCTCAAAAACGCAAGAGCAAAATTCCAAAGAGCAATGGACATTGCCTTTGCCAAAGAAATTCATTATTTTTTGGTTATTTATCTAGATGATTTAACTGTTTTTTCAAAGACAGATCAACAACATTTAGATCATCTAAGACAAGTATTTTTAAAATGTAGAAAGTATGGTATTTCTTTAAATCCGAAAAAATCATTGTTTGGTCTTGAAGAAGGAAAACTCCTAGGTCACATTATTTCTAGAGATAGCATTAGAATTGATCCTGAAAGAATACAAGCCATATTGCAGATACCTCATCCCAGAAATATTAAATAACTTCAAGATTTCATAGGAAAGATCAATTTTTTGAGAAGATTCATTTCTAGTTTAGCTGAATTACTTAGACTGCTTACTAACATGTTAAAAAAGGATTCAAGTATTGACTGGACCGTAGAAGCCAACAAATTATTTGAAGAAATCAAAATGGCTTTAACCAGAACACCAGTTCTTACCAGTCCAAAGTTTGATAGAGATTTCATAATTTTTTCATTTGCTTCTGAACATACAATTGCAGTTGTTTTACTACAAAAGGATGATCAAGGATGTGAAAAACCAATAGCCTTTTTTAGTAAATCACTTAGATATGCATCATTGAAATATAATATCATGGAGAAACAAGCTTTTGCACTTGTGAAAGCAATTAAAGATTTCAGAGTTTATATATTGTATTCTCATGTGATAGCTTATGTACCTAATGCTATCGTTAAAGACATCTTAACTCAAGATAGTATTGAAGGCAAAAGAGGTAAGTGGATAGCTACCATATTAGAATATGATATTGAAATAAGACCTAAAAAACTCATAAAAGGACAAGGTTTGGCTCAACTCATGACTGAAACTAATTGCCAAGCCCTGGACATTAACGAACTGGATGACGAACAGGAGATGGCGACTCCACAGATCAGTCAGACCTTCTTAGACTCACCCTGGTACACTGATATCATTTATTTTTTTGTTAAACCTGCAAGCTCCTCCAAGGTTATCTAGAACGAAACAAAGGTTCTTAAAAATGACATCTTTAAAGTATTGCATTTTAGATAGTGCTCTTTTTTGGAAGAATCATGATGGAATTCTATTAAATTGTTTATTGAAAGATGAAATTGACAAGGTTCTTAATGAATTTCATGCAGGAGATTGTGATGGACACCTCTACTGCAAGTCAAATTCAGATAAAATCTTAAGGGCTGGTTTTTACTGGCCAACCTTGTTTTCAGATGTTAAGAAATTTGTAACTTCTTGTCATAAGTGTCAGATCTTTGAAGGCAAGAGAAAATTGTTGCCTTTACCATTAAAACCAATTTCCACCGAGAGACCCTTTCAACAATGGGGACTGGATTTTATTGGAGAAATCCATCCCCCTTCTTCTGGGCAACATAGATGGATCCTTACTGCCACAGATTACTTTACTAAATGAATTGAAGCTATCCCATGCAGACAAGCCAATGATTCTGTAATTATAGGGTTCTTAGAAACCAATATACTTTCAAGATTTGGTTGTCCAGAGAAAATTATAACAGATAATGCTGCCGCATTTAAGTCTAAGAAAATGATTAGTTTCTGCAATAAATATCACATCACTTTAGGCCATTCAACAGCCTATTATCCTCAGGGTAATGGACTGGCAGAATCTTCCAATAAAAGCCTTATTAATATCATTAAAAAATTATTGGAAGAGAATAAAAAGAATTGGCATAAGAAACTTACCAATGCATTGTGGGCAGACAGACTTACAACTAAGAAATCAATTGGGACCAATCCATATGAATTAATTTATGGTATTGAGGCAAGATTTCCATCATCCTTAGGAATTCCTGTTATGAAATTACTTCAGGAGGCTCAAGTAGAACCAAATGATATTCAGAGAAGAATAAACCAAACAATTCACTTGCAACACACCAGAGAAGAAGTGTATCAACGATCCCAAGTCTTGCAGGAAAAGTTAAAGAAAATGTTTGACAAAAGGACCAAAGGAGAATATTTTCAACTAGGAGACAAAGTTTTGAGATGGGATTCCAGAAGGGAAGATAAAGGAAAACATGGGAAATTTGATTTCTTATGGAAAGGACCTTACATCATTCATGCTTTACAGGGAAATAACACATACTTTTTGAAGAATTTGGATGGTTCAGAAGCTGAGGAAGGACCAGTCAATGGTCGAATGCTAAAGCACTATTTTGATCCTATTTACTAGGATGTTCTGATTTTTTCTAACTTGTACATAATATATCCTTTCTAATGCATCAGTTTTGATTGGATGGTGACTTGTTGGAGTTGAAGCCCGAAGTGAAGGCCCTAAGCTTTAGAAGTTTCACTATCATATATACAATAAAGCTACCAGAAAAAGAAGATTTCATGGTTCAGTTAAAGGCATTTTGAGGCATCTGACCTGTTGTTCTTGACTTTTCGCCAAGAAAATCCATCCGCAAGTGGAGCCAATGTTAGACTCCTATACCAATCGGTGTCATTTTTCATGATTGTCTTATTGAACTATGCAATATGTTCAAACCTTTTTCTTGTGCAAAGGTGTTCCATATTCTTAAAAAATCAAAAAATTTAAAAAATGTAAAGAGGGTATACCCTAAAAGAAAAATCAAAAGGTAAAAAGAATAAAATGGTCAAAAAAGTGAAAGAAATGAACCCCAAACAAAAATAGACCAAGAAAGTGTGCAAGTCCAAATGCCACTACTATTTTATTTTTTGTAATAAACAAAATTGTGTGCAGTTTGTCAAACTTTTTCCACAATTTATGAAGAGTCAAATTGTTTAAACTTGACTCATTCATTTTTTAATTTCATGTTGTAGAATAGAGAATAAATATCTGACCAAACAGTTTAATCTTGGCAGATAAGTAGATAGGTAGAGTTAATAAAAGGTGCTCAACAGTTTAATTTGAGCCCTTGGATATAATAAGTGTAGAAATAGATAGATTTTCCATGTAAAAGGAAAAGAAGATTGATAAGGGTTTGCCAGTATAAGTGCACCCTAATAAAGAAGAGAAAATGGTAGAGAAAGTAGATAGGGTAGGTAGATAGCATTGCAAATTCTCATGTGATGAATGATGGCTTTAAAATGTTTGTAATCTTTTACTTTCATCACCAAGTGCAAAGGCAGAACACTACATTGGCAGAATTTCAAAACACAGCAAGGTCAAAATCATTAACTTCCCATCTCACTTTTTCCCTAACAATTTACTAATTTCCCCTAAGTGCTAAGGAATTTGAAGATTAAAGGGGCTCAAGGCATTTCCTTGAATTTTGGAGGGACCAGACCCTCAGCCCAATGATTGGAGAAAACCATAGTATTTAAAAATATTCATCATCATACTCATTCATTCATAAAAATCTTTTCCTAAGAAAAATCCCATTTTACTTAGGAAAAACATGCAATGATCCATAAAAATCCATTTCACTCAAAGCATAAGTTAAATACATTATTATGGTGTTTTATACTTAGCGCTTTCTCTCATTTTTTCATGTTAATTTCTAACTTTATATATTAAATCCTTAGTGGAAATTCCTTATCCTATTATATATAATTCCATTTTATAAATAACCCAAAAAACCATCTTACTATAAGTTTTTAGCCAAAGTATTTAACCCATGTGATTAAATAAAAAATCCCACATTACAATACCGTTTGGCTAAAAATATATCTATATAATTATCCTCGCCCCTTATGGTAAGTGAATCGTATCGATTTATTACCATATAATAAAAACATACGAAAAAAGGTTTAAGCATATGTTTTTTATGTTTTAAACGAAAAAATAAAAAGACGAAGTTTTATTCAAAACAAACTTCGAAAAATAAACCCATTCATTACCCTGACCCGTCATCATACGCAAAGAGATTAATTAATCATCCGGATTAATTAATAATCTAATCCCGCCAATCAAACGCCTCCCGAAATGATTAATTAACATTAATTACTTTGGGCCCGCCTTTTAACTCCCCCGCCAACTTCACGTCATGTCAACCGTTGGATCGCTCCATCAGAGATCCATGGCCCGTATTCATTCCGCTGGCCCTCCCTCATACAAAATTTAACTCGCGAAATCGCAGTGGTTTTCGAATAGTGTCGGGGCCACGCGTCAGTCAATCTATGGAATCGCTCCCAATTCACAAATTATCGCCAGCTCCCAAAGGTAGTGCGGAATAAACCACCTACCGCCCTTTCCCTGTCACGTGTCCATCGTACACCCTGACGTCATATATTAAAATAATAAAAAATTCCCCACTTTGACTTTGTGAATAAAACAAAAGTTCGCGCATTTTTTGACCATTCTATATGCTGAAAACGACTGTGCCCTCCATACTGAGAAATTCAAAAAACTGTTGCCAACTGCCATTAACTGTATTCCGCTGAAGACTACTGCTAGACCAGTTTCCCAACATCCATCTGCCGTCAGCTTGTACCTGTTAAACAAGTGCCATTTTCCCATAAACAGGTATTTATTCCGATTTCCTATTGAAACTCTGTTAAAAATCCTTGTTCGAGTTTTAATTCCGCAATACAGTCTGAAAAAGCTTCAATGTGATGTGTTTTAGTTCCCAGAACTATAATTACTATCTCCAAACCTGAAATTGTGCCCCATTTTCATAAAAACCCACGAATTTCTGTTTTTGAATCCACAAGAACCAAAAATGGAAGTCTCGATGGCTTTAAATGTTGCTCCATTGAACGCCCCTCATAGAGAATTGGAATATTTGCCATTAGTGGATAAATATTTTCAGATCAAAGACTTAGTTTTCAGTGAAAGCCCCCTTTGAATTCATTGTCGCTGCAGAGATAATTATTTGAATGGCTTGGACGTTATTGAGTTATGGGAATCTAATTTCCCGAGATACCTTTTACCCTCAGTCCATATCTTTCCTGAAATTATCCATTATTTCCATGCTAATTATGATCCGTTCAGAGAGCAGTTTTATCCCCAAACCAGAATTTCCTTTTCCCTATTACTGCTCAGTCTATCAATGATATGCTCCATTTTGAACCTGGTCAAAACCTCACTCCCTTGTCCATTGGAGAATTGCTTGAAAAATCTACTCAGTTATCCCCTGTAGAGGTAAAACACATCTGTCAGACTTTCATGTTACCTGAACATCAGCCGAAGGGCCCACCTCCCTATGTTAGTGCCTTTTTTACTGAAATGGGCCAGATTATTCTGAATATGATTTCTTTTATCATGGGCTTTAATACTAGTAAGTATGTTGATGAGTTAACTCTAGTATTATTGTCTATCTTCACTCCTGGACAGCCTCCTGCTGTCAAATATGACTTTGCATCCTACATTGCAGACAAAATCCATGATCAATTCATGAGATTAGAGAATGAGAAAGAGTTCAAGTATTCTTCAGTCATTTACCATCTCATGCTCTATTACCAGTCTGAAAACTTTCCTTTCCATGTTCAAAAGCTTAATGTCCAAGGAAATCCCAGGTCTGTCATATTTTGGTCAGCCATCACCCATAATTCCAGAGATTCTCCTTATTCCTATAATGAATTCATTGATCTGTTTATACACCCTGCAACTACCTTGTCGACAGGAGTTCCTCCTCCAAGACTCAGCAATGAAATTAAGAAAACTCTGCAACTTTCAAAACAGTACAAAATTGGTGATTGATACTTGTACCAAAATTATACAGAAGTCAGAATATATGGATGTGACTTATGTCCATTTAAATTGACAAAGTATGTGCCTATGAGAATTTTTTCTTTAGAGTACTTCAGGCAAATGAATAACTCTGATATTATTCATTTTTGTAATGCAAAGAAGAAAGCCCAACTCCGAATCAAAGGTCAATTAGGTCCATTTATATGCAATTCTAGGGATGCTGGACAAGAAGCTGAAAGAATACTAGAAGATCGTTTCAGATTGCAAAAGAGTTTCTATTGGGCCCCTTATGACCCATTCAGCTTCATTTGTGACAAAAGAATGAAAAATAAATCAGCACCTTACATCCATCATAGGATTCCAGAAATTGAACAGTATGCTAATAAAGATGAATGGGTGGAGGGAACATTAATTGAATAGGATAGTGAAGAAGTCAATATGGACAATGTAATGAAAGATCTTGGAAAAATGCTTGACCTAGAATTTTTTGGGCAAGTGCAGGTACCAGACATTGGTCCTTCTTCAGCAGGGAATTTTCAACAGGAATTACAGGAAAACATACCATCAATTGCAGTTGAATCCAAAGGAAAAGAGAAAGAGCCTGAAATACAAGTGATTGAAACATTCAAAATGACAAAACAACCTCAAAATTCCAAAGGACAAGATCAAGTACAGGTTTCTTCTGTTCAAACTAATCCAATAGAAATATCAATCTTACAGACTCCATCTAAAGTGGAAAAGGGCAAGAAAAGAGAGGCTGAAGGTACTACTCATCTTAATGAATCTTCACAACAGTCTCAGACCAAAAGACAAAAAGTGAATCCTCCACCAGAAATAGAATCTATTGATGAAATCATTGATAGTCCAGAGAGAGAAGATAGTCAGTTAACATGATCAATTAGTGGGACAGTCACTACTATTCAGCCAAGTACTAAAATGTCTTCATTCAAACAACCAATGAAAGATGCAGGAGACATAAAAAAACATTTATTAGTATAAAAGCAAGGAATGATCCACTAAGGGTCCAGGTGTATAATCAATATCTTAAAATGACTCCACAAAATCAAGAGAGATTGATGTCAGCTTTTGACATTCAACAAGGGAAAATGTTAATGAGCCATTTCAAATCTAAAGTGCCAAAACCACAGACAACAGTTGATTACATCAGGACCAATTTTGAGGTCCTAGCAAAAGATATTCATCCATTAGATAAAATTGAATTACACAAACAGACTGGAGAAATGATCTATTCTACCCTTACTGACAAAGCAATGGCAGCTCATAAACTGCAAGATTCTTTGGAGAACACCAGTACACAATTGCAGATTGAAAAGGCTTGTTCTCAAGCCAAAGATAAGAGGATAAAAACATTGGAAGAGATAATAATTGGATTAGGTCACAATCCAAAGGATGTCAAGGGTATTGAAGCATTGATTAAAAAGAAAGATGATGATATTGCTGCATTAAGGAAACAATTGAAACTACCAGCTTCAAGGCACCCTCAGACTGAAGAAGTAATGAAGAAAAATTCAGAAGAAGAGGTGATGGACTTACTTTTAAAAATGAATGAACGACTTGCTAAAACATAAAAAGAACTTGAGCAAGAATTAAAAGACAAAGAGCCCATTATTCCAACTACTACAACATAGGCAGCCACAGGAACAGGTACATCAATCACAGGCCAACAAGCAGAGTTAACACAGGTGAACATTTGTGATAAGGGTTCTGATGAATTAATCAAAGCAATGCATGAATTAAAACTGCAAGTGACAGAACTCCAAAGCTTAAAGTTTCAGCTTTCTACTCTGGAAAATAAATATGATCAATCAAAAATGAATTTTGCTGAGAAGACAAGAGAAATCAAAAAACTAGAAAAATCAGTTAAAGCATTGGAAAAGGATATTACAATGGAAAGACCTTTAAGTGAATTAAAAGAAATTCTTTGGTATAACATTATTCAATCAATAAAGAACGTTTGGTCTTCTATTCAAATAATATATGAATAGCAGGACATAGTCAGATTGGCTCTGGAAGAAATTGAGAAAGCAAGGGAAGAGTTAGGGAATATGCCAGAAGAAGCCAATAGACTTATTAATTTTTTGAATACTCAGAATAAGCAGCAACTTGTAGAATTTGGAATTCAAGACAGGACATGAACCATCTTGGAAATCAAAAAAGTTTTTACCAAAAGGACTCTTATGCAAAATCTTGAAAGAAGGTGTTCAGACATGCAACAAGAAATTTTTACCTTCAAAGAAAGATTTGATGTTGTGTTAAAAAAAGGTTTGCCCAGTCCTGTTATTGAAGAAGGTAGATTAATGTATTTGGAAAGTTTTGTTAAGAAAGTAAACAAACATATTGATGATCAAGCCAGTTCTTCAACCAGTACAGCAGAAGGAACATTGCCAACAGGGAAAAGTCTTTATGAAAAATTGGAGAGTTTATTTTATCTTGAACATGAAATAAAACATTTGTTTCCCTATCAGCCTAATTTTTTCAAATACACTGAAGTTGATGAAACATTGAGAAAATTACAAAGGACCAGAGTGCCAGAAGTTAAATGGTCGGATGAGATGATGGAACTTTTATAAAATTTATCCTTGGGTGAAATTTTTGCCTATTTTACTGAGGTATATTTTGATAAAGGATAAATAGGTGAATAAAGGTCAAAGAGTATCAGTTCAGTAGTTAAAGTATATCAGTAAGAATAAAAGAGTATCAGACAAGCAAGGCAGTGAGAAAATAATTACTCAAGAAGACAGCAACGAGCTAAAACAGAGGAACTGCTTCCAGCACATTCTAAAAAAGAGGAGACAACACACAACATCAGCTGATTTATCCTATTTACGAGACCATCTGTCTCTATTTTTATTGTAACTTATTCATTAGTCACCCTAGATTATATCTCTTTTGTTATGAGATATTTTAAATAATCTTTTGTATAAATAAGCCCTCAATCGAATTAGTGAGGGTGGATTCTTCTACTTTGCTGTAACATTGACTTTTGGAATAAAAGTGTTTTGGAGAAACTTCTTTGTGGCTTGCTGAATGATTATTTGAAGCTCGAGACTTTTTGCAGGATTCATGTGTCAGACTACAGTTCAATAAGTCTTTTCTATCCTATGTTTTAAGTTTTATATCTGTTTATAATATCACTGTGTTCCATTTCTGAATAATTGACATAAAAGAATAAATCAGAACTTACTTAATTGTACTCTGATTTCAATTGTGATTATTCTAAATGTTTTCTTCTAAATTGGTTATAAGCAACGAATTCTTAATTGCTCTTGTTTCGCTGGTTTAAACATTTTGATTACTATAGTAAAGAATTCTTAGCTGCTCTTTATTTGTAATCATTCACTTTCTTTCTTTGAACATGTTGAAAGATTCTTAATTGCCTTTCATCCCTTCAAAATCCATTCCATTCACTTTAATATCTAAAATTGTTCTCTGTTTGGCTATCTTGCCCTGCAAAGCCATCTTGTGTGTAGAAACTTAATCCAGTAAAGCCATCCTTTAAACTCCATAGCCCAATGGCCTGAATTACTCAATCGTGCCCTTAGTTGGTGGATTCCACCATTCAAATTCAAACAAACTCTTGGACTTATAACTAGCCTAATATTTTCTAAGAACAAAGCTAAATTTTAAAGAGAGAGCCCTCTCTGGATACAGATTGGCTAGATTCTGTATCTGAAGGTTGGTTTGTGGTTACCTCGGATTTACTTTCCTTTTCCACAACTTCAAGGAAAATCTGAGTGATAACACACTCTAAACAAAAAGGATTGATGTTGCACCAACACTTTTCAAAATTAGCATGAAAATTATTAAAATTTTAAAACAAATGTTCATACTTGATAAATAAAAAGTGATAAAAAAAATGACCATTTTTCTAAATCAGCATGATATTTTAAAAAAAAATAAAAGAAAATTTGAAGTTCCAAAAATATGCTAAAAAAAACAGGTTATTCTACATCACCACTTTTCAAAATCTACATGAAAATCATGACATTTAAAAGAAAAAAAAAATCATAAGAAAATTTAAAGTGCCAAAGCTATGCTCCAAAAAAAAGGGGTCGTTCTGTATCACCACTTTTCAAAATCAGGTGTTTTTTTAGGGCTCCCTCAAAAAAACAGGTACCAAGCAATTTTCTCTTTTGAGCAGTAACTATGTTTTAAATGGTTTAGTAGGAAAATGCATACATTAGAATTTATTAATGCTCAACCTGGAAATGTAACTATTTGGCGCCTCATCAATGATCCGACAACAAAGGTTAGGTTTTGTTTATCAACTCAAAAGTATGTAGTGTTATATATTATCCAAATGTTGTGTTGTTGGAATCGAGGTGATTCAAGATCTATCCACCCGTTCTTATTCACACTCATTGATTCTCCTCGAGTTGATCGACAACTTGGGCACATAGTTGGGGAGTTAGGGAAACCAACTACCCCAAT
The DNA here is from genome assembly GCA_034641835.2 of Pinus albicaulis. Lineage (NCBI taxonomy): Eukaryota > Viridiplantae > Streptophyta > Pinopsida > Pinales > Pinaceae > Pinus > Pinus albicaulis. The sequence goes on along the minus strand of JAXQQM020057716.1, from coordinate 26,740 downwards.
CTCTCTCCCCAGTCATTCATCTATGCTAACATAGATTTAAGAGATGGTTCCAAGTTGAGGGTTTCAGTTGTTTTGTCTGCACAAAGGGTTTCCTTAAAATTTGGCTCCGGTAAGCTTGAATTTTGGTAGCTCCCACCTTTCCGAGGGGACTGAAAATTAGTCTATCCACTTCTTTTTTTCATTCGAAGTTGTCTTTCTCTGTAGAATATCTAATCCAATAATTATTCTCATACCTGTATGTTTTTGTTTGTTTTCATTCCTCTCATGTTTTAAATTTCAAAATGACTTCAATGGTAAGGTTGTTCGCATGGAGTCTTTCTCCTGTCGCTAACAAACCAAAATCCTCGTAGGTAACCCTATTCCCTTGACAATATTTCCTTTCATGTTCATCTGTACACATGCCTCAACAAATGGATTCTTAATGTGCCTATTGTCTCCAATGGACAAGTTTCAATGCTCTAAGCTCAACCAGGCCTAGAGGGTTTATGGTTTGCCTTCATGACATGAACATCCAGGTATTTCTCTTTCTTACCACTACGACCCATTATGTTTGCAAATATCAAGGGTTTTTAATTATGCTATAGTTTCAGTTTACTTGTATGGGTTCAAGGTTTGGCCTGAGATTCTCCTTTTCATATATTTCTTGAATACAAGTGTTTATTGCCTAGGGAATGGTCTGATGTTACAAATGGATTAAGACATTTGTTTGAGAGCTATTCCAGCTTATGGTATCGCTGCTTGGTATTGTTTGGTTACAACATTGTAATCATTTACCTTGTTGTGACTTAATAGTTACGCATCAACATTCTATTGGATTATTAGTTTAGATTCAACTCGGTTTTAATTATTTTTCAAGAATTGTAACTTATCTCAGATTTCATATGTATAATGTGTTTCCTTCAATTTAATGTGGCTTGGTTCAATTCATTTGCCATTAGTTCTTATTTGTTTGGATTATTTTAACAATTTGGAATTATTCATTTGTGTACAATTCGGTTCTTTCATTTTGAGCTATGAGTATTATGCATGCAATAGTTTTGGTTCTCTGAGCTACTACCCTTTTGGTTTTTGTTACGAAATAATTAGTCTTAGTTGCGGGAAATGTTTATAGTCTCTAAATCTATGGTTACATTTTTTTCAAGAAAATACTGCAACTTTATTTTCTATATATTACTTGTCTTTGTCATTGGTCTTTACTTATAATAATACTTTCGTAAGGGTTCATTCCCATATGTTAGAACTTTTTCCTCGACTATCAGCGATTGACTTGGCTCGAGGATCTTATCTGGTAGAACCCTCCACGAATTTGGTTTTTTTTCTGGTATAGAAACTATTATCCTCTATATGTTGTGATCATTGTAACAATTTCCCTAGAAATCAAGTTCCTAGCAATTTTTCCCTTTACAATTGAAGAATTGTATTTCCTTTGAATCGCAATTCATATTCTTTATTTCATAATATCTTTACAAAATAATTTATTCTACTAGTTAGAAAAAATATAATTATTACAGTTTACTATTGCAGCAAATTTTTAGTTTCAGATAATTTTCTCTATTACAAATTCCTTAGAAAAAGATACCAAGAAATTCCAAACATATATTCAGCTTTCTGATAATTTTCTCTATTACAAATTCTTCAAAAAGAGATACCAACAAATTCCAAAAAGAAATTTAGTTTTCTAATAACTTTCTCTATTGTAAATTTTTCAGAAAAAAGATACCAAGAAATTCCAGGAAGAGACTCTTAAATCCACATTTTTCTAATAAACATCCACACACAAGTACATATCTCTTTTTTCTTGTTGACCACAAAATTTATAGAAGGTACCACTCTGCCCTTCCTATGAGAAACTGACAACTATGTCTATTCTTCTCCCCCTGTGCTCCGTAGTACCAGATAATCACAAAGTCAACAGTTCCAAGAATAAGTCACTAGCCTATGGACTCTCGCTCTAGCCTAGAATTATTTTCAAAACCCTTCAGCTTACTTAAGTTTCCACTGGTTCCTCCAGCTCATGAAACTTTTTTTTTTCTATTTTTCACTTGACAATGTCCTATCCTTCTCCATATCATTTTTTCCAAAAAATAAAATATAGGGATAACTCCTTAACTGTTAACTGTCTCATCCCCAAGAATTACCAGGGTCTCTTATGTAAATTATAGGTCTTAATAAATTCTTCAAAAAAATAAATTAACCATTTATAAATAATACATTTCCAACATTTACCCTATTTAACAAGGTTACCGAGTTCCCTTACAGTAAAAAGAAACAAATCGTAACATCCACGATCACCTAGGGGTGTCACATCTTCCCCCTCTCGAGTGAAACATTGTCCTCGTTGTTTGTATATCTATGTATATTCATTCTAGTTTTCTCCTTGGAACAATTAATGATATGCCTCTTGCATAAATTCTTTATCTTCCTAAGTGGCTTCCTTCAGGCTAAATTTCACCCACTGCACCTTAACCTGGATTATAGCTTGATTTCGTAATGTTATTTCTCTTTGTTCGAGTATACGTGGAGTTTCTACTAGAAAATCTCCATTTGGTTCGACTTGCGGTAATTATAAATCAATCATTAGTTTGATAAATTCATAATATCATCTTTACTTTACTTAATTCATAGTATATACATTACTTCAGTACATACATTACATATACATATTGCTAATTTATGATATTTTTGGGGTCATATATGTATTTTTTTCAAAGTGAAACATGAAACACATTGTGCACTTGAATGTGTCTGGGAAGCGCAAGTTGATATGCTATCGGTCCTATCTTTTCCAAAATTTGGAAAGGTCCACAGTACCGAGGTGCTAATTTTGCACAACTTCCCCATCTAAGAGTGATCCTCTTGGGCTTAAATCACACATAAAAATGATCACTTACCTGAAATTCCCTATAAGTTCTCTTTTTATCTGCATAAGCCTTTTGTCTATCTTGAGCGGCTTTCATATTTTGTTGAAACCTTTTCACTGTATTCTCCATTTCCTCTAGCATGTTAGGTCATATAATTTCTTTGTTTTGAGTACTATTCCAATTAAAAGGTGTTCTACACTTTTTCTCGTACAATAATTCAAAGGGGATCATTTTAACCATTCATGATACTTGCTGTAATATGTGAATTCCACCAAATGGAGGTATTATTCAATTTATTTGGATGTTTCATTACGTACATGCACATCATATCTTCTAGTACCTAATTCACCTGCTCGGGTTGTCCATCTTTCTTTGGGCGATAAGTAGTGCTAAAATTAATTTGAGTGACCAACCCAATAAAGAGAGCCTTCTAGAATGTAGAGGTAATCTTTTCATCTCGATATGAAATTAACACTCTTGGAATGTCGTGCATTCTAAATATTTTTCTCATAAATATGTCTGCAATTTGGGAATCCTAGTAGGTTGATTTGACAGGGACAATATGAGATACTTTTCTTAACTTATCCACCACCACCATGATGGAGTCATTCTTTTTTCTAGAGGAGTGTAACAGAGTTATAAAATCTAAAGTTATCATATCCCATTTCCACTAAGGAATGGTATTGGATGCAGTAGACCGACAAGATGTTGATCTTCAACTTTAACCTGTTGGAATTATATGCATTTTTCTAAGTATTGATCAATATATTTTCTCATTCTAGGCCAATAATAACTCTTTTTTACTTTCATATAGTAATTTTTGGTATCTGGGGTAGCGGTGTAGGGGCTACAGTGATATTCATCTAAAAAAATTTGCTTTATTGACAATTGATTAGGAACATACAATCTTCCTTTAAAAGTCATAAAATTATCTCTGTTAAGATCATACTAGATTGTTTCCCAAAATTCTATGCAATTTTAGCTTGTTGCCATAAATATTCATAATTTTCATCTTTCAAAGAAGCCTCTTTGATTTCCTTAGAAAAGAAAAGAAAAATCATTTGACTGTAAGAAATTTCATATACATAATGCAACCTTCTACTTAATGTGTTGGCTACATGGTTCTCCTTTACTTTAATATGTTTGATTTCGAAGTAAAATTCACTAAGGAATGAAGTCCACCTAGGCCGAAATGCATTTAAACTAGGCCGCTTAAAGAAAATGGTCATACAACTGTGATCTGTCATTAGCAGAAACCTTTTCCCTAGAAAAAAATGTCACCATCATTTTCAAGGCGTGGACTACTGTGGTATGATCCAAATAGTAGGAGGAATACCATTCCTTGTGAAATTTTAACTTTCATGATTCATATGCAATCACCTTCTCCTCTTGCATCAAAACTCCTCTTACACCCTCCTGGCATGCAGCTGTATAGACTATGAATTCTTTTTCTGGGTCTACAACTTTTAATAAAGGTACCATAGTAAGTAGTTACTTCAAATTCTAAAAAAATTCGTGGCACTATGTTTTCCAATTAAACATTCAACCCTTCCTTTGCAGAGAGGTTGTCGGGTAGGAAAATTTTGAAAACCCCTCTATGAAACAAGAGTAATAACCAGCCAAACCCGTGAACTAATGAATGTCTACTACATTTTTTTGGGGTAGGCCACTCCATAATAGTTTTAATTTTCTCAGGATCCACTGCTATCCCTTTAGAGGAAATGATATGGCCCAAATATTGAATTTGATCTTTATAAAAGTCACATTTACTATACTTATCGTAGAGTTGGTTTTCCCTTAATGTTTGCAATACTATTCGAAGATGCTCCTTTTGTTCCTTTAAGTTTTTAGAATAGACTAGAATTCCATCTATGAAAATTAAGATAAATTGTCCAAGTAGGGGTGAAAAATTTTATCCATTGTGCTCATAAATTTTGCACGGGCATTGGTAAGCCCAAACGGTAGGACTACGAATTCATAATTCCCATACAGTATCGTGATTTTTTTTTTTTATAGATGTCTTCATCTTTTATCCTTATCTGATTATAACCTGGCTGGAGGTCAATTTTTGAAAATACAGTACCTCCTATGACATCATCAAATAGATCATCAATCCATGGTAGTGGGTAATTGTTTTTAATTGTTAATTTATTTAATTTCCTATAATCAATACACAAGCGAAGGGTATCATATTTCTTCCTAACAAACAGAACCAGGGCTCCCCAACGAGACACACTAGGACGAATGTAACCTTTTTCTAATAGCTCTTGGAGCTACATGTTGAGATTTTTTAGCTCATGGATACTCATTCTATATGGATATTTTGATATATTTGTGGCTCCAGGAACCAATTATATAGTAAAGTCAATATTCCTTTTAGGAGGTAACCCCATAATTTCTTCCGGAAATACATCTATAAATTCTTGTATAACTGGAATACTATTTAGGTCATCTACCTTATCTTTAGAGTTGGTATAACCCACCTGAACAACATAAATTTGGAAGTGCTTATGGAGACATTTACCCAATTTATTAGAAGCTTCATGTCTCTTCCAATACCCTGAATTTCCCTCCTAATGTCTTCTTTTGTAAGAAATTTAATAATCTTATCCCTACAGTTCATTAATATCCAATACTTCTCTAGCCATTCCATTCCTATCAACACATTGTAGCAGCCTAATAGTAATATTTTCAAATCATCCTTAACTTCCTTCCTAGCAATCTTAATGGAAAAATCTTATGCTTTTGTTGTTACCCTCCTTTTTTCTCTTATAGTTAATTGAACCAACCATGGAGTTTTAAATTTCACACTGCCCATGTGACATAGTTGAAATATTTTTGGATTGATGTAACTCAAACTTTCCCCTAGGTCTATTAGAATTGAAACATGATGGTTAATAATCTTACCTTAAAATTCCACCATGACGGGTTGGTACTCAGCTTGATGATATTCAAGGGTCGCGTTTATCTTGGGCATATTTCTCGCTACATCACTGACTATAGAGCCATCTTGAATATTGGCCGAAAGTTTCATTCTGGTTTGATGAGGGAACTTTTTGTAATAGTGAGGTTCCCCACAACCCCAACACTATAAAGGGAGTTTCTAGGCTAGACTTGATTCTGGTTTACTAGATATTTATATTGATATGGTTTCATTTGAATGTCTGAACCTTTGTTGATTCTTGTTTCGGGCTCCATTCCATAGTTTTATGGGTACATTCCTAGCTGTAATGTTAATTATATTTCTAATATTTTAGGAATTTTTTTTTTCCCTTCTTATTTAACCATCCCTTGGCACCTTCCCCTCTCTATTTCATCTACTGGTAACAAATTGGTGCTTTTCAGATAGCTTCATCTATTGTTTTAGGGTTATCAAATTCCAAATTTTCCTTCATAAAAGTTGGTAAACTATTGATAAATCTTTGTACCTTCAATGTTTCTTCATGGATGTAGGGAAAATATATCAACAGCGAGGTAAACTTGGTTATAAATTCACCCATAGACTATTGTCACAATTTTATATCATGGAATTTTTTTTCTTTGTCATATTAAAATTGGCCAGTAAGGTACTTGTATTTAAAACACTGATGGAATTTTCCCCATGTAACTTCCTGCTTGTCAGTTCCCGTAATTGTTTTAATTTCCTCCCACCATAAGGTGGATTTAGCTTGCAATTGGTAAATTACCAATATTGCCTACAAGTTATCATCATACTCATATATTTTAAAATATTTATTCATGTTTATCAACCATGCCTCATCTTCTTCTTCCACCTCTCCCTCATAAGTCGAGGGTTTCATTTTCTTAAAATATTATGCCAACTTTGTTTTATGTCTTGTGGACCCTTTTCCACCAAACACATTATCAAACTCTTCCTCACTACCATCTCGAGCCTCCTCATCCTCAGGTTTTCATTTCTCTATAGATGCATCTCTTCCCTTCTCCCTTCCCCTTGACTGTGATTGGGATGTCTCTAATTCTTCCTGTTCCAAACACAACCTCTCGTTATCATCTCTTAAATTCACCATTTATGCATGCACTTGTTACATAGTGTCTAGGAAAAATTCATTTGTATTATGATTTTCTCCTCCCAACTGAACCCACATTTCTTCTTTAGTCTCAATAAGGTGTATATGACCTATGGCCCCTCTTGCTCCTCCCCTGGAAATGCCACTAGTTCCTCACCTCATCTTGTTTCAGATAACCTTCTCTTCCTTGATCTGCTCTGTTGTGTATCATAACCACATTTTTTATTTCCGTAGCCCATACAGAACCTAGTGTCATAACTTTACGCTCAAATACCACTTGAAACATCTATAAGACTTTAAAAAAATTACAATACTAAAAGAAAGTTACCATAAACACAATATATTTATTTTTTTTATTTTCCTTTTATTAATTAGTAACTTTATGATCAAGTTATTATTAATATTATAAAGGTATGTCACCTATTTAATGACATTACTATAATTCGTACATATCATTTCAGTGATGGTATATTTTCCATTGCACAGTCGTGACATTGATATATACATATTTTAAATGATTTTTATTAAATATATTATGTGGTCGTTGTGGAGCGATAAAAAGGTGTCTTTGTAACTCCTAATTACCTCACATTAATTGTCAACCCAGGGACGACTTTTTAATTCAAGAGTGTACTCAGTCTGAGGCGGCTATTTACTCAAGAGTAATGTTTTGCAGTATAGTGCTTAAAATCCAAAAGTAAATGAAAGCTGGAAACAAAATCTAATTGGAACAGCAAGAAACGGAAATGTTCTAAACTAAATCATTCACTCAAACAACCGTCAATCGAGGATACAGTGGCAATAACTCATTCCTCTGGATATTGATGCAATTAAAATCAAACCGGAACAAGACAATCATTCATTCATTCGGAAATCAACAACAAAATACCTTGAAGCCTAAATCATTCATTCGGAAAAATAAGCAATGTATCAGTCAAGGGTCCAGTAACAATAACTCATCCCTTTGGAAACTGATGTAACCAAAAGTAATCAAGGAACATATCATCAATCTGGGGACTAGACAGCAAATGCCAATGCCCACTACAGTTTCAGATCGTTCTGCACACCAAAGCAAAGATAATGTGAATAACAGGAAATGGAACAGCAGATAAGGAATGGAACAGTGACTAGGAAATTATAATAGCAGCTGAATTTAATAAGAAACAACCCTTTAGTCTACAAGAATAAATGCAATAATTATGTCCTACAGAAATCGGATAGCAATCCCCTATCTTTAAAGATGAATCGAACAACACGCAGAAATAGAACACCATTAACTAATAATGAATATGAAACAACGATGGAAAGTCAAATACAAATGCATAATAACTTAACACATAGCACACCTCAATAGCAATCTAATCTTGGTAATCCACTTGTTAGTCTTAGTTATAAATAATACGACTGTCTTTTAGAATGGAGCAGCAACGTTCATAAATTCAACAATCGCAAGGAAATATAATTTCTAAGATGAATTCAATAATACCAATGGTCAAATGTTACAACACAGACATTCCATAATTGAATAGCAACGGTATCCTATAAAAACCATTTAGATCAGTACTTAAAGAAACAACAATGCGTTGCAAAATCGATATGATATTTCTGTCTCAGAAAATGAGATTACGTGACAGAGCTGTGATGTAAAATAATAGAACATACCAGATTACCAAATAAAACTGATAAGTAAACCACGCATAAAACAAAAGAATATAATATACGGTAGCAGCAGCGTACTCCGTGGGTATACAGCATGGTGTATTCTTGGGCTACTGTCGGAAATGAAAAAAATGAATGACAGTTTATATTAAAACATCGAAGCAGAGTTATAGCTGATTACAACAAGAAATCGTTCAATCTCTTAGCCATTATACATTCTCCCTGCCATCCTCAATTCTAATTCTCTAATTCATCCTCAATTCCATCATTCGAATCCATCCCTGAAGTCCTCCCCCCTACTACTGATCTCTCGCTTCGGTTAAAATACGAGCGGAGGGCGGTTACGATAGAAGATAATTACCTTGCCAGTTCTGTTACAAAATTGGATTGTTTTCCAGCCAATTGATCAACGAAGAATATGTTCCATCCATCTCACAAAGCGAGAAACAGGGTGAATTTGGCTTTACAGTGAGATTTGGAGGACGAGCGCAACAACATTTGCGAGAAAATTGTGCTCAAAAAACCCTTTGCGTTTCTCTCGATACAAAAATACAAGATTTGAGCAGCAGGTTCTTTAAAAAGTTAATTGAGTCAGGTGCAGATAAAACCCATGTTAAAATATTTTCAGAATTAGTCTTCATTTTGCTCGGAATCTCAACCGCTGGCTTGTCACTCCTTATTCCAGTAACGTTTAAGTTGGCCACTTTTTAATGATCAGGCTATCTTGATACGAAATTACCTTTAGGGAGGCTAAAAATGGTGAATAATGTTATAACCAACTTATTGAAACTATCATTGATAAAATAATTCATAATCATCAATTTATTAGAAATAAAGGAAGATAAATAATATTCATCCATAAGAGCATAAATCATTTATAAAATGGATTTAAATGATAAATTATAACAAATGATATAATATAGAAGAGTAAAAATGGATGAAATAAGTGTTACAAAGTGGTTGTATTCACGTCCCAACACACCCCCACACTGAATATATTGCATGTCCTCATGCAACAAAAACTGAATATGTTTCATGTCCTCATGCAACTCAAAGACAAAACCCATGTGTTAACCAAGCAATAAAATTTGTTTCTCTCAACTCATAAAATGGATAGAACAAATGAATTCTTCCTCAATTAATGAATATTCAATTTTAACAATCTTGATGAAGGCATAACAATTAAGTTGCAGCAAAATATGATATAAATAACAACAACCTTCATTAACCATTTTCCCAAAAACTACAAACCAGATTTTGTTGAAATGTTGCAAGTAGATTTGTAATATATGAATGCCGTTATGATCCAAAAATCAGATCGTTTTGATGCATTGATCATGAGATATAAACAAAATGGTTGTAGGTGAGAGTGCATGATTTCCGAAATTTTATGAACCAATTTAACTTGAAATGATTTGGGTTTGTGTATTTTAATGATACCTCTGTGTTTTCCGGAAATCACAAGAATTGAGTTCATAGTTTTAAAAATATTATGGAAATCAATTTCTACACTGAAATTGTATGCCTTAAATGAGAAAGAAAACATAAAACATCCATCATGCGTAGCAATTCCTCCCCCTCTCTGAAGAATTAGCATGTCCGCATGCGATGCTAGAAAACAAATAGAGGAGGTTGCTACCAGCTGTTGAATTCTATGCTTGGTGTAAAACAACATGGAATAAGGGAGGTGGTGAGAGTGAATAAGAATAGCAATGGATGATAAAGAAGATGAATAACATGGTCATAAGAAAGAAATGAATGAAAGGAACACTCCCCCATACTCGAAAATGATATGCTGCTGAAAAAAGGAAAGTGGTAAAGATGTGGAATGAAGGATGATAAATAATGCTCAAAATGGATTTTCATGAAATTCTCCTTAATTCGTAATAAATCAGAAAATTATGCTATTTTACCTCAAGTTTTACCTCCAAAAATGTGGAATGACATATATGGACTGGCAGTTGTTGAAGCTGCTGTAGGCAGAGTTGGTGCTGAAAGTGATACAAAAGGTGGAATCCAGGTAAGCACATCATGTCTGAAGAATTGTTCACGTACACGAGCCTCTTCTGTTAAGTGCAATAGTGTGGTCATGCTATGAATAGAATTCTGCCCATACTTGTTGTTTTCCTGCAAACAAAGCACTATTTGGCATACAATGTTCTGGAATCCATAGTGTAAGCAATAGATAAGATGCATGCAAAAAGTTCAATCAGAAAAACTTATCAAATCAACAAGTTATGGCAGAGTGCAGTAATCATATCACATGCAATCCCATAATGCATACATTCCCCCCTCCAATTGGAAAAGGAATTCCATGACCATAAAGCATATGAAAGGTGTTGTGTTGAGAGCAAGGCAAGGGAATGAACAATAGTGCAGTAAATAAAACAAAGTACACATATCAATGAGAGGACGACGAGAGTTATGGTTATAATGAGAGCAGAGTGTATAAAGATAGTTATGAATAAAAGATAGGACGCTTTGGATTGATGATAAGTTATGAAAAGAGAAAAAGGAAGGCAATATGCCAAAAAGATGCTTTACTGACGGTATTCTAGCTGAAAATGATGCGATTGATCATAAAACAATTTCTCATGCGTAAAGGTTCAAAATAAGGAAAAAAACAATTAAGGAAATAACTTCTCTGATAAAAAGAAATAATAAGAAAGGGTATTATAGTAATAATTGACGATAAGATATAACTTCAATACCATAAGCAGAGCCTCTGCTGCCAGCAGGCGTCCATAGCCTCGGCAGGGTTGCTTTTTAACCCATATGAGCCAGGATCCTCAATTTATAAATGGAGAGTTCCAATGCTATTCTACAGAAGAGATCAGTGTACTGGCGTGGTAACCAGATAACCACACTGCCATTCACTAGGATGTAGCAAAAGTGATCAGGCCGGCTCGTGATGAGACCTCCTGTTCCAAGGATAATTTGGCTATCCAATGGATCATAACCCTAGTGTGGTGGCCATAATGGGAATGTCACTTTGTTACAGCCTTATGAACATGGTAGGCTGGCTCGTAATAAGACCCCCTATCCTCCATCTGTGAACAAAATTTTGTTATTATTACACATTTTTATGATAAAAAGAGGGAGGCTCAGTACTCCTTAAGAGCAGGGATGGTGGAAGAAGTTGAACATGTCAATAGAAAAATATGCCCATAATCTCATTTATTACAGACAGAGAAGATTATAATCCAGAAGGGTGGAACCAGCATGGTATTAAGATGATCAATCAATATCATGTTCAACAGAAAACAATGCAGTAAAGTAGTATATAAATAATTGTGTCCCTTTTGAAAATAATCTATCATCAAGGAGTTGTCCTGTTAAAGATCATAACGTGAATGATAATAACTCGCTTCAAAAGAATCCATAATTTTTGTCCTCATAAAAGTAGTGTACTTCATGCCATGAAAGAGAATCAGTAAAATGTGGTTGAGACGAACTAGGAATAATCCCACAAAAGGAAGAAAGGGTTGCTCTCGAAAATACTCCCAAAGTGTTGCTCATTTGAAGGGACAGCAAAAACACTCAAAAAAGTGTTGTTCTTTGTAGGGAACAACAAAGGAAACGCACACCAAAAAGGAAAAATACACACAAAAAAGTGTAAAAACGCAAATGCTGTTTCTTTGGAAAATGGACAGCAAAAATGAAAAGTGTCGTTCATTTGAAAAATGAACAGCAAAAATGAAAAGTGCAGAAGTGTTGTTCCATTTCGAAAGGGAACAGCAAAACGTGAAAGTGCAGAAGTATTGTTCCATTCGAAAAGGAACAACAATTGTTCCATTTCGAAAAGGAACAGCAAAATGTGAAAATGCAGAAGTGCTGTTCCATTCGGAAAGGAACAGCAAAATGAACCGTGAAAAAGGAACAGCAAAATGAACGGCTGACCCAAAAAGTGCTATTCCTTTGGAAAATGAATAGAAAAACGAAAAATGATGTCCCTTTGAAAAAGGAACAGCAGGAACGACAAAAATGCACACAAATGCTGTCCCTTCAGAAAAGGAACAACAAAATGCACAAGCATAAAATGTAAGCATGCAAGGAATGAATTAGTTGTTCACTGTATTGATGCTGAGGATGGGTTATAGTTTGAATGAAGCAATACCTGAAACACAAAATATAAGAGAAATCAGAAAAGAAACAACAAAAGACAGTATGTAAATAAATAAATTAAGTTACAACAGCTATGATATTATGTAAAAAAAATGATCTATTCGAAAAATGTTTTGGCAGCAAAGACATGACATGAATCTTCAAATGGAAATCAATTCGTCATTTCTGCTATTATGAATCCATTGGGTAATGAGTTGGATGAAATTCCTTTGTTTCATTTAAAATTTCTTTCAAAATCACTCGTCCATAAATTGACCTTCTTTTTCTCTTAGGACCTGCAAAAACGAGTATCTACCTGCAATAAAACATTAAATCATGGAGAAAGAGAGGTGTACGGGCTCCCTTAATCCAAGAATTATGAAAAAAATTTAACAAGTAGTTACTCTGTATAACAAATCCACAGAGAAAATAACAAAGTAAAATTTATTTGTCACCTGCGGGAGAGCAGTGGTCGACCATACTAACCAGCAGTGTTTTAATCACAACTTCTTTGTTTTTCGTCCAAATTGAGTGATTCCAAAGCCAGATGAGAGCTAATTCAAAGGTTTATTTTCAATAGAAACAGGTTTTAAAATTTCAATGATGTGATATGTCAATTTTAGTTGGAACAGCCTGCATAACAGAGTCATTTCCGATTACCCAGCTTAGACCAACCGTTGATATTTCAAGCATAAATTTTTCGTTTGATGTCGGATTCAAATGATTCAAATTGTAAATGAAAGTAGATTTATTTATTTATCTCCAATAGAAACATGTTTTGAAGACAAGAAGAATTGATAGGTCAAATACTGTAAGGAACAGCCGGAAAGACATAGTTTTAAGGGTGCTGATTTACGATAGACAGTCAGTATTTTGATCATAAATTCCCCATACGATATCTAAAATGAGTGATTCCAATTGAATTGTAAACTATATTCATAGGGGAATCTACCATAGAAACAAGTTTTAAAAATTTATTCATTTAGGCCTCCAAAAATTGACTGTCCCAACTCTGTTCCTGAGCTGCCCACTAGACATCTGGTCAATGTTTTGGTTCTAACGTTTTCGTTTCAAATCCAAATTGAGTGATTCAAATTGGGTTAGAAAGTAGAAATCAAGGGCTACCTAGGGTAGAAACAGGTTTTAAAAATATTCCCTTTTGGTCCCTCAAAACATGACTATCCCGACTGTTTTTGCAGAAATTCCATCAAGCCCAGAAGCCAAAAAAATATGATATTGAAGCATTTTTTCAAATTGGTGATAAAAGTGAATATGAGTGTTTGTAGAACTATTATTTCCATTATAAGTCATCTAAAAACACAAATGAATTAAAAAATTATCACCAATGTTGATTTGCATAGCATGTTGCAACAAAAAAACAACTAGTTTTACTTAAAAAAAACAAAATGCACTTATTTATTCCCTTATTTATTTTATTTTCTACACTAACCTATTTTAATTTGAAAAAATGAATATGACTACGTATATGAGTACTTCCAGTGGAGCCATTTTCGAAATAAGGCTTCACGTATACACATACCCAAATTTGAAAAATGCATATTAATGAAAATCAGGGTATGAGAAGCCAACTTCCCTTGAAAAAATGGTATCAAAAATTGTTGAAGCATAGAGTGATGTTGCAAACAAATGATGGAGTGAAACCAATATTCAATATATCCTTTACATTCTTGATTTCTCATCATACCATGAATTTCTTGAGCTTTTAAAATGGTTTGTTGGTGCAACCTACAAGAAACCTCATTTTCTTCCATAGCTTCTACAATTTTTGAATTTGAAACATTCTGAATCTCATTGTAAGTTTTCTCTAATGGCACATGTGAGATAGAATGGGTGGGAAGGTTGGGTAAATTTGGCAGTTCAACACTGTAAGCATGTTGTACTGGTTTATTGTGGTGAGGGTGTGGAATTAGTTGAGCAGGAAATTGTATATGGAATGGAGCATTGTGATGATGTGGTTGGTTGGGTTGAGTGGATAAATTTGATATGCAAGCAGGATGTTGTGAAAGAGCTGGTGGAGAATATGGAGAATGTGCTTGTGCTACAAGATGAGGGAGAGTAGTCATGCAATCATAAGGTGAACCATGGCAAACTTGTAGATAAGATTGGTGGTTATATTGAAATTGACATGGCTGCCCTAGAACATGAGTATTCCATAATGGATTATGCAAGTAAGAGAATGGAGAAGAAGTGTTTTGAACCATACCTGTAGGCCATGATTTCCATGGTTTTGACCTTGTTGCGGCTTCCTCACCTCTTTGATATGATACTTCCATCCTAGATAAGGAAGAGTAACCATCTATGGGCTGCTCCTTTTGGTCATGAGGGAAAAACACTTCATCAAATTCTTCATTTTTATGAACCTGCAAAACGTCTAATTTTGAGCTTAGAGAGCTAATAAAATCAACTTTAAAATTTTCAAATAAATCATTGATTTCAGCTCTTATGTCTCCTATTCTTGTAGCAGATTTGGAAAAGAAAGAACAAACATCTCGAGAATTCTTACCAGCCTTGGAGATTCCTCTTGAATACCTTATGCACAACTCACAAACATCATCATATGATAACTGAAAAACATCACCTTTTCCTATCAGATTTAAGAGTTCTAAAAATTCATCTTTGATTCCTTTAAGAAGGAGTGTTTTTAAGATCTCTTTTTCCAAATGCTTATGCTTTGATTTTTGAAGGTTATAATAAAATCGATCTACATAGTACTCCAAACTTTCATCTTCCCCTTGTATCATACCGAAAATATCTTCATTGGATTTGCAATAGTCTTGGTACTTCTTCAAGAATATGTTCTTCATGTCCTCCCATGATTGGATGCAATTCCCACCTAGGCTCATGAACCATCGGAGAGTTGCTCCTTTTAGAGTAAGAGGAAACACTTTCAATCTTTTATCATTAGTACAATAATCATATCCTCTACAAAGTATTTCGAACTCAAATAAGAATGTATCTGGATCTTCATTTGCTAAACCATGAAAATTTGGTAAAGATGGGGGAATTATATGCATTTGTGTCACTCCTCCTAGATCTTTGATAGGAAATTCAAAAGTAGAAACGTGAGCCATTTCTTACCATAATATAAGATGTTTTTCATGTGTTTCTTCGAGGCTCCTTCTTCAAATGTTCCTGTCAATTAGTTAGTGAAATGGGTGGTGCTTACATCACCACTTGAGTGAAATCATGTGATTCGTTTTTTTTTTAAATTTCTATATTTTTTTCTAGTCATTCACACAAAAATTCAAACATCTATTTCTACACAAAAAATTAACAAATCTGCCGGAAAGCGGGCGGGGGAGCAGGGTTGTTACATGCTCCGTACGCAGGTTCTTACCTTCCGTTTTTAATACCCAATTCTCTCCTTCCGTTTTTAATACCCAATTCTCTCATAGCAGGCACTCATCAGATTCACACTACTCTTTAGAAATGGCTACACTCTCCCCGGCAACGGCGCCAAAATGTGGAGCGATAAAAAGGTGTCTTTGTAAATCCTAATTACCTCACATTAATTGTCAACCCAGGGAAAACTTTTTATTTCAAGAGTGTACTCAGTCTGAGGCGGCTATCTACTCAAGAGTAATGTTTTGCAGTATAGCGCTTAAAATGCAAAAGTAAATGAAAGCTGGAAACAAAATCTAATTGGAACAACAAGAAACTGAAATATTCTAAACTAAAGCATTCACTCAAACAACCATCAATCGAGGATACAGTAGCAATAACTCATTCCTCTGGATATTGATGCAATTGAAATCAAACCGGAACAAGACAATCATTCATTCATTCGAAAATCAACAACAAAATACCTTGAAGCCTAAATCATTCATTCGGAAAAATAAGCAATGTATCAGTCAAGGGTTCGACAACAATTTTAAGACTTAAATCATGCATTCGGAAAAATAAGTAATGTATCAGTCAAGGGTCCAGTAACAATAACTCATCCCTTTGGAAACTGATGTAACCAAAAGTAACCAAGGAACAGATCATTAATCTGGGGACTAGGCAGCAAATGCCAATGCCCCTGGACTGAGATGGTTACCGCACCAAAGCAAGGATAATGCGAATAACAGGAAATGGAACAGCAGATAAGGAATGGAACAACAAAGTAAATGGGCAGCAAACTGTAATTAATGGAAATGAACAACAGCAAAGCCAAATTAATAGCAATCTTTACTTTAAGAATAAATCAGACAGCACACGGAAATAGAACATCATTGATTAATGATAGAATATGAAACAACGTTGGAAAGTCAAATATAAATACATAATAACTTAACACACGGCACACCTCAATATTAATCGGGTACGTCATAGTATTAATCCTGGTTAGAAGGGGCAACGATTACAATTCATAATGGAACCACAATGTCGATTGAATAGCAATCGTATTGATATATTAGAAAAAATACGGTAATACTAGCTTAAGGAGTTACGGCAGTTACACTACCACGAATATCACTTGACGATAACGTACAGAAAACTGACAATGTTACATTAATGACTTTAAAGGAATAGCAATACGTTAGAATGCACATTACGACTTTCTTGTTGCAGAGAACGAAATATGAAATATAACAGAGATGTAATATAAGATAACGAAACACATCATATTACCGATTCAAGCTGATAAGCAAAACCACGCATAAACCAAAGAGATACTATACAGTAGCAGCACAATCCACCAGAGGCTGGGCCCTTAGCCGCCAGCGGATGCTGCTGGGCTACTTCAGAATGAAAAGAATGAATGGCAACCAGATTTATATTAAAATATCAAAGCAGAGTTATAGTGGATTACAACAAGAAATCGCTACATCTCTCAGCCATTATCCATTCTCTCTTCCATCCTCAATTCTGAATCTCTAATTCATCCTCAATTCCATCATTCGAATCCATTCCTAAAGTCCTCCCCCCTCTCTGATCTCTGTTCTGATTTAAATACAAAGAGAGCAGAGAGTGGTTACAATAGAGATAATTACAACATGATTCTATTACAAAATTGGATTGTTTCCAACCAATTGATCAACAAGAAGATATATTTCCATCCATCTCTCAACAAGAGCAAGACGAATTTGGCTTTGCAGCTGAGATTTGGAGGACGGCCACAACAACAAATCTGAGAAAATCGTGCTCAAAGAACCCTGTGTTTCTCTCAGTACAAGCCGAATTTGGGCAAACCGTTCTCTGTTAAAGTTAATTGGGTCCGTTCTGAACAAAACCCATGTTCCAGATTTTCCAGATTCGTCTTCATTTGCTCAGAATCTCAACCGCAAAACTGTCACTCCTTATTCCAGCGCATTTCTGAGTTGGCACTTTTAATGATCAAATCTTCAATCTGAAATTACCTTGGAGGCTAAAAATGGTGAATAATGTTATAACCAACTTATTAAAACTATCATTGATAAAATAATTCATAATCATCAATTTATTAGAAATAAAGGAAGATAAATAATATTCATCCATAAGAGCATAAAATGGATTTAAATGGTAAATTATAACAAATGATATAATAGAGAAGAGTAAAAATGGATGAAATAAGTGTTACAAAGTGGTTGTATTCACGGCCCAACATACCCCCACACTCAATATATTGCATGTCCTCATGCAACAAAAACTGAATATGTTGCATGTCCTCATGCAACCCAAAGACAAAACCCATGTGTTAACCAAGCAATAAAATTTGTTTCTCTCAGCTCATAAAATGGATAGAACAAATGAATTCTTCCTCAATTAATGAATATTCAATTTTAACAATCTTGATGAAGGCATAACAATTAAGTTGCAGCAAAATATGATATAAATAACAACAACCTTCATTAACCATTTTCCCAAAAACTACAAACCAGATTTTGTTGAAATGTTGCAAGTAGATTTGTAATATATGAATGCCGCTATGATCAAAAATCAGATCGTTTTGATGCACGGATCATGAGATATAAACAAAATGGTTGTAGGTAAGAGTGCATGATTTCCGAAATTTTATGAACCAATTTAACTTGAAATGATTTGGGTTTGTGTATTTTAATGATACCTCTGTGTTTTCCGGAAATCACAAGAATTGAGTTCATAGTTTTAAAAATATTATGGAAATCAATTTCTACACTGAAATTGTATGCCTTAAATGAGAAAGAAAATAGAAAACATCCATCATGCGTAGCAATTCCTCCCCCTCTCTGAAGAATTAGCATGCCCTCATGCAATGCTAGAAAACAAATAGAGGCGGTTGCTACCAGCTGTTGAATTCTATGCTTGGTGTAGAACAACATGGAATAAGGGAGGTGTTGAGAATGAATAAGAATATAAATGGATGATAAAGAATACAAAGGACATGGTCATAAAAAAGAACTAAATGAAAGCGACACTCCCCCAAACCGAAAGATGATATGCCGCTGAAAAAAAATGGGAAGTGGTACAGATGTGGACTGAAGGATGATAAATAATGCTCAAAATGGACGTTTTTGAAATTCTCCTAAATTCGTAATAAATCAGAAAATTATGCGATTTTACCTCAAGTTTTACCTCCAAAAATGTGGAATGACATATATGTACTTGCAGGTGTTGAAGCTAATGTAGGCAGAGTTGGTGCTGAAAGTGATGCAAAAGGTAGAATCCAAGCAAGCACATCATGTCGGAAGAATTGTGCACGTTCGCGAGTTGCTCGAGCCTCTTCTGTTAGTTGCAATAGTGTAGTCATGCTGCGAATAGAGTTCTGCCCCATACTTGTTGTTCTCCTATAAACAAATCACTAGTTTGCATACAATGTTCTTGAATCCATAGTGTTAGTTTTAAAGAGCAATAGATTCAGATGCATGCAAAAATTTTAATCAGAAAAACTTATCAAATCAACAAGTTATGGCAGAGTGCAGTAATCATATCACGTGCAATCCCATAATGCAGACATTCCCCCCTCCAATTGAAAAAAGAATTCCATGACCATAAAGCATATGAGAGGTGTTGTGCTGACGGCAAGGCAAGGGAATGAACAATACAGCAGTAAATAAAGCAAAGTACACATATCAATGATAGGACAGCGAGAGTTATGGTTATAATGAGAGCAGAGTGTATAAAGATAGTTATGAATAAAAGATAGGACTCTTTGGATTGATGATAAGTTATGAAAAAGAGAAAAAAGAACGACAATATGCCAAAAAGATGCTTTGCTGACTGTATTCTAGCTGAAAAATGATGTGATTGATCATAAAACAATTTATCATGCATAAAGGTTCAAAATAGGGATAAAAATTAAGGAAATAACTTCTCTGATAAAAATAAAAAAATAAGAAAAGGGTATTATAGTAATAATTGACGAAAAGATATAACTTCAATACCATAAGCAGAGCCTCTGCTGCCAGCAGGCGTCCATAGCCTCGGCAGGGTTGCTTTTTAACCCATAGGAGCCAGGATCCTCAATTTATAAATGGAGAGTTTTAGTGTTGTTCTACAGAAGAGATCAGTGTGCTGGCGTGGTAACCAGATAACCACACTGCCATTCACTAGGAGGTAGCAAAAGTGATCAGGCCGGCTCGTGATGAGACCTCCTGTTCCAAGGGATAATTTGGCTATCCAGTGGATCATAACCCTGCTGTGGTAGCCATAATGGGAATGTCACTTTGTTACAACCTTATGAACATGGTAGGCTGGCTCGTAATGAGACCCCCTATCCTCCATCTGCGAACAAATTTTGTTGTTATTACATATTTTGATGATAAAAAGAGGGAGGCTCAGTACTCCTTAAGAGCAGGGATGGTGGAAGAAGTTGAACATGTCAATAGAAAAAAAATATACCCATAATCTCATTTATTACAGACAGAGCAGATTATAACCAGGAAGGGTGGAACCAGCGTGGTATTAAGATGATCAATCAATATCATGTTCAACAGAAAACAATGCAGTAAAGTAGTATATAAATAATTGTGTCCTTTTTTTTAAAAGAATCTATCATCAAGGAACTGTCCTCTTAAAGATCATAACTGGAATGATAATAACTTGCTTCAAAAGAATCCATAATTCTTGTCCTCATAAAAGTAGTGTACTTCATGCTATGAAAGAGAATCAGGAAAATGTGGTTGAGATGAACTAGGAATAATCCCACAAGAGAAAGGAAGGGTTGCTCTCAAAAATAATCCCAAAGTGTTGATTCTTTTGAAGGAACAGCAAAAACACTCAAAAAGTGGTGTTCCTTGTAGGGAACAACAAAGGAAATGCACACAAAAAAATCAAAAATACACACAAAAAAATGTGAAAATGCAAATGCCTGTTCCTTTGGAAAAAGGAACAGCAAAAACTAAAAGTGTCGTTCCTTTAGAAAAATGAACAGCAAAAATGAAAAGTGCAGAAGTGATGTTCCATTTCGAAAGGGAACAGCAAAACGTGAAAGTGCAGAAGTACTGTTCCATTCGAAAAGGAACAACAACTGTTCCATTTCGAAAAGGAACAGCAAAATGTGAAAATGCAGAAGTGTTGTTCCATTCAGAAAGGAACAGCAAAATGAACCGCTGACCCAAAAAGTGCTATTCCTTTGGAAAATGAATAGCAAAATGAAAAATGATGTCCCTTTGAAAAAGGAACAGCAGGAACAACAAAAATGCACACAAATGCTGTCCCTTCAGAAAATGAACAACAAAATGCACAAGCATAAAATGTAAGCATGCAAGGAATGAATTAGTTGTTCACTGCATTGATGCTGAGGATGGGTTATAGTTTGAATGAAGAAATACCTGAAACACAAAATATAAGAGAAATCAGAAAAGAAACAACAAAAGACAGTATGTAAATAAATAAATTAAGTTACAACAGCTATGATATTATGTAAAAAAAATGATCTATTCGAAAAATGTTTTGGCAGCAAAGACATGACATGAATCTTCAAATGGAAATCAATTCTTCATTTTTGCTATTATGAATCCGTTGGGTAATGAGTTGGATGAAATTCCTTTGTTTCATTTAAAATTTCTTTCAAAATCACTCGTCCATAAATTGACCTTCTTTTTCTCTTAGGACCTGCAAAAAACGAGTATCTACCTGCAATAAAACATTAAATCATGGAGAAAGAGAGGTGTACGGGCTCCCTTAATCCAAGAATTATGAAAAAAATTAACAAGTAGTTACTCTGTATAACAAATCCATAGAGAAAATATCAAAGTAAAATTTATTTGTCACCTGCGGGAGAGCAGTGGTCGACCATACTAACCAGCAGTGTTTTAATCACAACTTCTTTGTTTTTCGTCCAAATTGAGTGATTCCAAAGCCAGATGAGAGCTAATTCAAATATTTATTTGCAATAGAAACAGGTTTTAAAATTTCAATGATGTGATATGTCAATTTTAGTTGGAACAGCCTGCATAACAGAGTCATTTCCGATTACCCAGCTTAGACCAACCGTTGATATTTCAAGCATAAATTTTTCGTTTGATGTCGGATTCAAATGATTCAAATTGGAAATGAAAGTAGATTTATTTATTTATCTCCAATAGAAACATTTTTTAAATACAAGAAGAATTGATAGGTAAAATACTGTAAGGAACAGCCGGAAAGACATAGTTTTAAGGGTGCTGATTTACGATAGACAGTCAGTATTTTGATCATAAATTCCCCATACGATATCGAAAATGAGCGATTCCAATTGCATTGTAAACTATATTCATAGGGGAATCTACCATAGAAACAGGTTTTAAAAATTCATTCATTTAGGCCTCAAAAAACTGACTGTCCCAACTCTGTTCCTGAGCTGCCCACTAGACATCCGGTCAATGTTTTGGTTCTAACTTTTTCGTTTCAAATCCAAATTGAGTGATTCAAATTGGGTTAGAAATTATACATCAAGGGATACCTAGGGTAGAAAAATGTTTTAAAAATATTCCCTTTTGGTCCCTCAAAACATGACTTTCCCGACTGTTTTTGCAGAAATTCCATCAAGCCCAGAAGCCAAAAAATATGATATTGAAGCATTTTTTCAAATTGGTGATAAAAGTGAATATGAGTGTTTGTAGAACTATTATTTCCATTATAAGTCATCTACAAACACAAATTAATTAAAAAATTATCACCAATGTTGATTTGCATAGCATGTTGCAACAAAAAAACAACTAGTTTTACATAAAAAAACAAAATGCATTTATTTATTCCCTTATTTATTTTATTTTCTACACTAACCTATTTTAATTTGAAAAATGAATATGACTACGTATATGAGTACTTCCAGTGGAGCCATTTTCGAAATAAGGCTTCACGTATACACATACCCAAATTTGAAAAATGCATATTAATGAAAATCAGGGTATGAGAAGCTAACTTCCCTTGAAAAAATGGTATCAAAAATTGTTGAAGCATAGAGTGATGTTGCAAACAAATGATGGAGTGAAACCAATATTCAATATATCCTTTACATTCTTGATTTCTCATAGCCATCATATCATGAAGTTCTTGAGCTTTTAAAATAGCTTGTTGATGCATAGTAAAAGAAACCTCATTTTCTTCCATAGCTTCTACAATTTTTGCGGTTGAAACAGTCTGAATCTCATTGTAAGTTTTCTCTAATAACACATGTGAGATAGAATGGGTGGGAAGGGTGCGTAAATTTGGCAGTTCAACATTGTAAGTATGTTGTACTGGTTTATTATGGTGAGGGTGTGGAATTAGTTGAGCAGGAAAATGTGTAAGGAATGGAGCATTTTGATGATGTGGTTGATTGGGTTGTGTGAATGGTTTTGATGGGCAAGGAAGATATTGTGGAAGAGCTAGTGGAGAATATGGAGAATGTGTTTGTGCTACAAGATGAGGGAGAGTAGTCATGCAATCATAAGGTGAACCATGCCAAGCTTGTAGACAAAATTGTTGGTGGTTATATTGAGATTGACATGGCTGCCCTAACACATTAGTATTCCATAATGAATTATGCAAGTAAGAAAGTGGAGAGGAAGTGTTTTGAACCATACCTGCAGGCCATGATTTCCATGGTTTTGACCTTGTTACAGCTTCCTTACCTCTTTGATATGCTACTTCCATCCTAGATAAGGAAGAGTGAGTATCTATGGGATGCTCCTTTTGGTCATGAGTGAAAAACACTTCATCAAATTCTTGATTTTTATGAACTTGCAAAACAGCCAATTTTGCATTTAGAGAGCTAACAAAATCAACTTTAAAATTTTCAAATAAAACCTTGATTTCAGCGCTTATGTCTCCTATTCTTGTAGCGGATTGGGAAAAGAAAGAACAAACATCTCTAGAGTTCTTACCAGCCTTGAAGATTCCTCTTGAATACCTTATGCACAACTCACAAACATCATCATATGATAACTGAAAAACATCACCTTTTCCTATCAGATTTAAGAGTTCTAAAAATTCATCTTTGATTCCTTTAAGAATGAGTGTTTTTAAGATCTCTTTCTCCAAATGCTTATATTTTGATTTTTGAAGGTTGTATTGAAATCGATCTACATAGTCCTCCAAACTTTCATCTTCCCCTTGTATCATACTGAAAATATCGTCATTGGATTTGCAATAGTCTTGGTACTTCTTCAAGAATATGTTCTTCATGTCCTCCCATGATTGGATGCAATTCCCACCTAGGCTCATGAACCATCGGAGAGCTGCTCCTTTTAGAGTAAGAGGAAACACTTTCAATCTTTGATCATTAGTACAATAATCATATCCTCTACAAAGTATTTAGAACTCAAATAAGAATGTATCTGGATCTTCATTTGCTAAACCATGAAAATTTGGTAAAGATGGGGGAATTATGTGCATTTGTATCACTCCTCCTAGATCTTTGATAGGAAATTCAAAAGTAGAAACGTGAGCCATTTCTTACCATAATATAAGATGTTTTTCATGTGTTTCTTCGAGGCTCCTTCTTCAAATGTTCCTGTCAATCGGTTAGTGAAATGGGTGGTGCTTACATCACCACTTGCATGAGATCATGTGATCCATTTTTTAAAAATTTCTATCTTTTTCCTAATCATTCACACAAAAATTCAAACATCTATTTCTACCCTAGGTTCTTTAACAATTCTGTTGGAAAGTGGGCGGGGGAGCAGGGCTTTTACATGCTCCGTATGCAGGTTCTTACCTTCCGTTTTTAATACCCAATTCTTTCCTAACAGGCACTCATTAGATGCACACTACTCTTTAAAAATGGCTACACTCTCCCCGGCAACGGCGCCAAAATGTGGAGCGATAAAAAGGGTCTTTTTAACTCCTAATTACCTTCACATTAATTATCAACCCAGGGACGACTTTTTATTTCAATAGTGTACTCAGTCTGAGGCGGCTATTTACTCAAGAGTAATGTTTTGCAGTATAGTGCTCAAAATCCAAAAGTAAATGAAAGTTGGAAATAAAATCTACTTACAGCAAAACACTTTAAGACTTAAATCATGCATTCGGAAAAATAAGCAATGTATCAGTCAAGGGTCCAGTAACAATAACTCATCCCTTTGGAAACTGATGTAACCAAAAGTAATCAAGGAAAAGATCATTAATCTGGGGACTAGACAGCAAATGCCAATGCCCACTACAGTTTCAGATCGTTCTGCACACCAAAGCAAAGATAATGCGAATAACAGGAAATGGAACAGCAGATAAGGAATGGAACAACAAAGTAACTGGGCAGCAAACTATAATTAAAGGAATTTGAACAACAAACTCTAATTAATGGAAATGAACAACAGCAAAGCCAAATTAATAGCAATCTTTACTCTAAGAATAAATCGAACAGCACAAGGAAATAGAACAGCATTGATTAATGATAGGATATGAAACAACGCTGGAAAGCCAAATACAAATACATAATAACTTAACACACGCACACATTAATAGTAATCTGAGTCTGATACCGCAAGTATTAATCCTGGTTAGAAAGGGTAACGATTACAATTCATAACGGGACCACAATGTCAATTGAATAGCAATCGTATGAAGTATAAACCATAGAAAAAATACAGTAATACCAGATTAAGAAGGTTACAGCTTGATTACTCTGCAATTAAACAGCAATAGCGTTATGTAGAGAACAGCAATGTTACATTAACGACTTTAAAGGAATAACAATACGTTAGAATGCACATTATGACTTTCTTGTTGCAGAGAACGAAATATGAAATATAACAGAGCTGTAATATAAGATAACGAAACACATCAGATTACCGATTCAAGCTGATAAGCAAAACCACGCATAAACCAAAGAGATACTATACAGTAGCAGCACAATCCACCAGAGGCTGGGCCCTTAGCCGCCAGCGGATGCTGCTGGGCTACTTCAGAATGAAAAGAATGAATGGCAACCAGATTTATATTAAAATATCAAAGCAGAGTTACAGTGGATTACAACAAGAAATCTCTCAATCTCTCAGCCATTATCCATTCTCTCTGCCATCCTCAATTCTGATCCTCTAATTCATCCTCAATTCCATCATTCGAATCCATCCCTGAAGTCCTCCCCCTCTCTGATCTCTGTTCTGATTTAAATACAAAGAGAGCAGAGAGTGGTTACAATGGAGATAATTACAACATGATTCTATTACAAAATTAGATTGTTTCCAACCAATTGATCAACAAGAAGAAGACGAATTTGGCTTTGCAGCTGAGATTTGGAGGACGACCGCAACAACAGAACTGAGAAAATCGTGCTTAAAGAACTCTGCGAATCTCTCAACACAGGCCGAATTTGGGCAAACCGTTCTTTACTAAAGTTAATTGGATCCATTCTGGACAAAACCCATGTTTCGGATTTTCCAGATTCGTCTTCATTTGCTCAGAATCTCAACCGCAAAACTGTTACTCCTTATTCCAGCGCATTTCTGAGTTGGCACTTTTAATGATCAAATCTTCAATCTGGAAATTACCTTGGAGGCTAAAAATGGTGAATAATGTTATAACCAACTTATTAAAAATATCATTGATAAAATAATTCATAATCATCAATTTATTAGAAATAAAGGAAGATAAATAATATTCATCCATAAGAGCATAAAATGGATTTAAATGATAAATTATAACAAATGATATAATAGAGAAGAGTAAAAATGGATGAAATAAGTGTTACAAAGTGGTTGTATTCACAGCCCAACAAGT
>JAXQQM020071522.1:0-80529 GCA_034641835.2 Pinus albicaulis | reverse complement strand
TAAGTAAAAAAATTGCAATGGAGGAAATGTGTCATATCCCAAAATGGACTACTCAGCAAAACATGCCTGAAAAACGCATTTTTCAGAGATTTGTGCTTCAGAAACAAATATCATCCCCTGGATCCCTTATATATGATAATTTAAGACCCAATCCCAAGAGGATATCAACAATAAATCTTTCTAGGTGGGTTATACAGGTCTCCCACACCTAGTTGCCTTGAGAAAGTGCCCAATGAAGGACTGCAACCATATCTAAACATTATATTAGAGTATTAGCAGGATAATAATGCATGGTATATGTTTAAAAACACTTTAATAATATTAATACATGCAGCAGCAAGGAAAGTGATCTAACCCTCCAACAAAAAGTGGGGAAAAACAGTGATTTAAGCCCTAAAAAGGTTATTTTCAAAAATTTGCGTAAAAAAAGAGGAAAGTGATGGCTTTATCTATTATATTAGGTCATGAGGTACTACCATACCAAATTTAAGCTTAAAAAATCATTCTAGCTAAGTTAAACAAGCCTCTCACTCCCGAAATGGCTTAAAAACCCTAATTTCCCATGACTTAGAGTATGCAGAGATTACTGAAGCACAGACAACATGATTTTCTGAAGGGTTTAACTCTAATAGGGTTTTAAAATCAGTAAATTGGATCAATTATATGGATCAAACAATTATTAAGAGAAAAACAAAGAATTTACATGAAGAATGCCTAAGATTGAGGTGCTACAAAAATGGATTAAAACAAGAAAGCATACATTTCAGGAGGTTGAAGCAATATTTTATTACATTTCATGTCTAGGA
Source organism: Pinus albicaulis (assembly GCA_034641835.2). Classification (NCBI taxonomy): domain Eukaryota; kingdom Viridiplantae; phylum Streptophyta; class Pinopsida; order Pinales; family Pinaceae; genus Pinus; species Pinus albicaulis. The sequence continues at coordinate 79,723 of JAXQQM020071522.1, read as the reverse complement.
TATATCTTCATATAAAAATACAGATCTATTACAGATCTGTAAGCCAAAGAGGCCCTTCTTTACACTCCCCTTGGGGATCTCAGCAAATGATGCACCAAAGTGAGTAGATCTGAGATCTAAGTCACAATTTTGCAGCAGTATTTAGGAATTATGTAGTATATACAATAGTAATGGATCAGATATGAAGGTTACATGGATTTGTTGGCCAACCCATGGATCACCTCAGTGAAAGGAAGGATCATTTTCACTAGAGATCTCTCCTCCAGGAGAATTTCCAAACCCCCTGCAACTCTGCTCTGCCAAGAGGACACAGTCTCTTCAAGGACCTGCATAGATGGTGATGTATAATTCTTTGTCCTGATGCCAGGATAAAAAATTGAAGCTCAACCGATGGATGCACCCTTCCAGGAGGTTAAAAGACACTCACTGAGAAGAGGCTCCAATACAAGCTAGATCTGAACAGATCTAGTGTTCCACTTACTACAGCTTACAAAAGAAATCAAACCCTCACAAGATCTTTGTTGCAGTTGAAATTATAATCTTGGTCTCCAACCAGATAGTGGAAAAAGCAGGACAAATCTCCTCCAAGAGCTACTCCATGAAGGGGAAGGGAGTTCCTGAATAGGAAACCCTCACAATTATTTGTTAAACAACCAAGAGAATGTGGATTTTTCTAAGTAGACACAATCCTCTAAACTCACATAATAATCAACAACCTTCTTAGGCTGCCCTCTCCTTCCTTTTATAATATTAGGGTTTGCAAAACCCTAAACCACCTTCATTCATTTAACCCTTTTCACATGGAGGACCTCCTTCTAGAACTGCGTTGATCATCCAAGAGGTTCAATGCATATGGACTGTGTTGTGATTTGGTCCTGTTGACCCATTCAAATGGCTCAATCGTGTTTCATACACAAGTGAATTTTATTAAGACAACCCTGATTTGTCTCTGTTCACATTGGGCATTGATTTATTTTGATATTTTCAGGAGTTTACATGTCCTCCTTTACATTTTATTCATCAAGTAAGAAAATCAAAACAAAATGAAATATTTCTATTAGCTTGGGCTAATTAGGAATATTACAAAATAGAGGCAGTGGAAAATCACCATCCTCACCCTCATTATCATCATCCTCTACTTCATTTTTAGTTCATCGGTTACATAAGTCAAAAAACACTGGTAAAATTCCTTTTCTAAAACTTGATGTTAAGTTTGAATTTCCAATGTTTAATGGTGAAGTCAATGTAGAAAAACTTGATAATTGGATTAGGCAATTGGAGGTCTATTTGAGAATCCAGAACCTTCAAGATGATGATACCAAAATCCAATTAGCTTCATTGAGAATGGAAGGTGCAACACTTGTTTGGTGGGAAGCAAGACAAAGGAGGAGAACAAGAAGCATGGTAAGATTATTATATCATGGACATATTTCATTTTTGCAATAAAATGACAATTTTATCCATTAGCTCATATGCAGAAAGCCATAATGAACTGGTCAAACTTTAGACAATTGAAAGGAAAAAATGTGAAATTTTACACCCAAGAATTTAGGAGAAGAGCTCTCTTATTAGTGGTAGATTTGCAGAGCCAGGATACTTTTCTCAAGTACATAGGAAGCTTACATAGATACCTAAGACATATTTTTCTCATGTTTAACCCAATAAGTCTAGTTGAAGTATGTGTTCAAGCCACACATCTAGAAGCTAGAGGGAAAAACATTTCTAATGAGGGTGGGAACAAACCTTTTAAGGGTAAAACCAAAGAGAATACCTCAAAAGGTAAAAGGAAAAAGAATTCATTTGTTAATAAAAAGGGAGAAAAAGTGGTTTGAAAACATTGTTCAAGAGAAGGTTATAATGAAAATCAATGTTGGAAATTACATCCTCAAAAGAGGTGCAAATATCTCAACAGAAAAGGGAAACAAAAAACTACAGCTACAACTCAACATGATTTAGGAGAGGATTTGGGTGATGAATCTAAAATTATAGCCATGGGATTGAAGAACATGAAGGGGAAAGAAATTGAAACTAAACCTAGTACTAGTATATCAAACTATCACATACATGCTCCAAATGAAGAAGAGAGAATTGAACTGTTTCATGTGAGGGTCATATCCAAACATGCTAATATTGACACATTGTTTGATAGTGGGTCACAAGAAAACTTAATCTTTGAATACTTGATCAATAAACTTAATATTGAGACCATTCCACATCCAAAACCATATCAATTTGGTTGGATTTGTAAGGATTCAAATTTACAGGTTTCAAAGAAGTGTATATTGCGATTTGCAATAACTGCACATTTTGTTGACACGGTTGAATTAGATGTGGTTCCGCTTGACATAATAGGTATTGTGTTGTGCAGTCCTTACTTGTATGACAACAAATAAATCCTCCATCGCCATGAGATAAAATATCATTTATTCAAAGATGGCGAGGAGTATATTTTCAGAGCACATCGCAAAAAGACAAACATTGTTATGGTAAATGCGGGACAGGTAAAGAGGCTGGTAAACTCAAGTAAGAATTTTTTTCTTCTAATGATTAAGCCTAAAGCTTATGTTAATCATGAATCATTTGAGGATTGTGATCCTAAGTTGAAATTGGATTTATATAATGCAGTTGATGCACATCATGAGATATTTCAGGAGGAAACAAGATTGCCTCCAAAAAGGGAGATTCAACATGATATTCAGTTGTAGCAAGATTTTCCTCTTCCAAACATCAACATGTATCGCATGTTGATAATGGAGAATGTTGAAATAAAGACGAAAATCAAGGAGATGTTGGACAAAGAACTCATAAGGCCAAGCACTTATCCATGCGGGTCACCCATAGTCTTGATTCTGAAGAAAGATGGGACTTGGCACATGTGTGTAGACTTCAGAGATTTGAACAAGATAACGGTAAAAAATCGATACCCACTCCTAAGGATAGATGATTTTCTTGATCAGATGAAAGAAGAAATTTTTTTCACTAAGTTAGATTTACGAAGTCGATATCATCAAGTAATAATTGTAGAAAGTGACATATGGAAAACTTCACTTAAAACCAAACAAGGACCCTTTGAGTGGTTGGTTATGCCATTTTGTTTTTGTAATGCACCGGAAACTTTCATGCATGTTATGGATAGTGTTTTGCGTCCATTTCTTGATGACTTTTAAATTTTGTATTTAGATGACATACTAATTTTCAGCAAAACAAGAGAATAACATGCCTTGCATGTGAATAGGGTGCTGGATGTTTCGAAGAAAGAGAAACTATTTCTTAAAATTTCAAAGTGTGAGTTTGGAAAGACTTATTTGGTTTCTTTGGGACACATTGTAGGAGGAGGCGAGTTGAGAATTGATCCTTCTAAAGTGGAAGCCATTTTGAATTCGCCCACTCCCAAAATAGTAACCGAGGTAAGAATTTTCTTAGGTGTAGCTCAGTATTGAAGAAAGTTTATTGGTAATGTTTCTGGCATCACAAAACCTATGCATGGATTGACAAGTGTGAAGAAAGGATTCCAATGGGGAGGCAAACAACAGCAAGCTTTCAAACCTTTAAAAGACAAGATCAGTTCATCTTCATTCTTTGCATTACCGAATTTTAGACAACATTTGAGATACAAATTGATGCTAGTGATTATGCCATGGGCGCAGTTCTTTTGCAACATGGTAAGCCTATCGCTTTTCATTCTAAAACATTCAATGATGTTGTAACTAATTTTCCTACATATGACAAAGAGTTGTGTGCATTCGTACAAAGCATCAAGAAGTGGAAACACTACTTGATGGGTAAAGAGACGATTATACATACCGATCACCAACCATTATAGTACTTGCAGTCGCAAACAAAATTACAGCAATCATGACATTTCAGGTGGATGGGATTTCTTCAATGGTTTCCTTGGTTGTAAGGTACAAGAAAGGTATTTTCAATAAAGTTTTTGATATGCTTTCAAGACCAATTATAAGTGTTTCTACTTTGCTTAAAAATTATTCTATTGTACATGAGAGTTACATAGAACAATATGCACCTGATATTGATTTTCAAGATGTGTATGCTAGTTTGAGTGAAGGGAATCAAGTTGAAGAAAATTATTATCAAATTCATAACAATTTGCTATTTCATTTGGGCAAACCTTGTATACCACAATGAGAGAGGCTAAGTATCATAAGAGAGGTTGATTCATCTCTTATTGCTATAAATTTTGGGGTAAGAAAAACAATGACACATCTACAGAGGTATTTCTATTGGCCTCACCCGATAGATAGTGTGTTGCATTTTATAGGAGGTTGTTCTATGTGTGAAACAAGAAAGCATAGCAATAGGAAAAGTGTCTCCATGGACTTTGTTGGAGGTCTACTTATGTCAAGAAAACAACATTATTATCTTTATGTAGTTGTGGATAGATTCAGTAAAATGTGTATACTTATGCCATCTAAGAAAACCATTACTGCTGAAAAAACTGTTGAATTTTATTTTCAACATTTATGGGTTCATTATGGTTTGCCTACTTCTATTGTTAGTGACAGGGATTCCAGGTTCAATGGGAATTTTTGGTCCAATATTTGGAGTATGATGGACACAAAGTTGAAAAAGATTATTTCTTTTCATCCACAAACTGGTGGCCAAACCAAGGTGGTGAACAGAACCGTTGTGCATCTATTGAGAGGATACTGTAACAAACATCCCAAGTTGTGGGATGAGCAACTACATTAAATTCAACACGCTTACAACCGGGCAAAGAAATTTTCTACAAATACATCACCTTCTGAGGTATTCTTTGGGTATTTACCAAAATCGCCATTAGACTTCATCTTTGAGAAGGATGTTGCAATTTATGGGCATAGTGATATTGACAAGGCTCAAAAGTTCATTAAGAAAATTTAGATTATACATCAACAAGTTTAAGAACAACTTGAGAAAAGTCAAAGAAAATAAAAGGAGAGACATGACAAACATACAGTTGATCACAAGTTTCAACAAGGAGATGAGGTATGCTTGCACATAAGCAAAGAAAGGATGCAAGGAGAAGGTAAAAAGCTCAAACCCATTCGCTATGGTCCATTCAAGATCATAAAGCAAGTTGATAAAAATGCATTTCAACTTGACTTGCCTTCATATATGCAAATGTATTTAGTTGTTAATGTTGAAAACTTACATTTGTATGAGCCACCTTTGATCGATGATCAAGGAAGTGATGTTTAGTTGCCTTCTATTGACTATTTCTAGCCATAATTTCTAGATGAGCTCAAGGAATATACAATTCTTGACAGGAGGACAATAGCATCCAAGAGGGGAAGTGTTGACTACCTTCGAATTGGGGTCAAAGGCAGTAAGCCAAGCAAGGAAAAGTGGATGGAAGTTGGAAAGGCGAGGGATTTTTACCCTCATCTATTGAATAGGTAATCAAGTATTTTAGGGTCCAAAAGCTACCTAATGGGGAGGTGTGATCAGGTGTTCATAAATTTTGCTCAAAATTGAAAGTTACAGGATTGGGTTGAAACTAGGATGGTTGCATAGATATCGTCTTTCTGATTCCGGCGTCGTGAACGGTTCAAAAAATCAATGTCGTATGAGGGATATATCATGTTTTGATCGATTTCCCAAACAACTAAAATATGCGACAGGTTTGACTAGAATGCCCAGTCAACATGCAGGTGCACAGTGAGAAAAATAGGAATATTCCTAAGAATACTCCTTTTTCTCCAAGCCAGTCAGAGACTGACAAGTGTCACATGGTGATTTTTTTGGTGGATTGTACATTATTTAATTTCATCCAATGGATGGGTGACACGTGGCCAACCATAAGGCCGCCACGTGTCCCCTGGACGATGGTGTAAAATTTTATGAGGTCCAGGGGGTTCGACCCCGTGACCTCTGACATGCGTGCAAATACTTCCACCAACCGCGTTGCGTGTTAGATCTTCACATCTATGGGTCAATGATTATATTTAAAGTTTTATAGAATCGTATGTAGGGGTTGGAGACCATCAGCGGTCCCAACCCGTCGGTGGCCCCAAGGGTGTGGTCACATGTTACCGTCACAACAAACGGTTATTCCGACAGCAAACTGAAACTATTTCATGATTTGACCTTGTTACATGGTGGGGTTTACTCCATAGTTAAATGCCAACGTTTATGGAACTATGCCCTAAACTATGGTTCCGCTCCAAACTTAAATGCGATTTTAATGACCACAGGGTCTTCGGGGATTGGCATGTGGCCACCCCCTCCCCTTAATCGTTAATTTTAATTTTATAGTTTGTAACTGGTGTAGTATTAGCGCACCTCCAAGATTTCAGAAATTTTCCAACTGTAACTGCAGTTAAGTGCAAATCTCCAAATTTAGTCGAGGTTTTTTAGGAGTTATTGGGAAAAAGGCTAGGAGGGTCAATCTTCGACCAATTTTGGGGAAAAAAGAGACTACCTAGACTAATTGGAGCATTATGGAGCCATTGAAGCAGAGAAAACAACCATTAGAGGCCTATAAACACATGTATTTGCAAAATTTTGAGCATAAGGAAAGATGGACATGCCATTGGGAGCTAGACTAGGATATGTAGCCTAAGAGGGGTGAACTACTTCATCATGCCTGTTGTGTAAATTTTATGTGTGGTTTTATTTCTCTATTATACATTGTTGTTCAATGTTATTTTCTCTTATTTCATACTTCTAATTCACTAAAATCACTTATCTTTCATGGTTAAATCCTCAATACTTAAGCAAACAAATGGAGACAAGTATGCACATGTTTATTAACTAAAAAGACACTTAGCATAGGAAACTAATACAGTCCTTTCAGATCACCTATGTTGGGCACTAATACCTCTCCCCAACAGATAAATATTTCATCATAATATCGGAGAAAGAAGTGGCTACTACCTTAGCCACTTTAAGCACACTAGTGAAGGCCAAAATAAAAAGACACGCACCTATGTACTTCTGAACTAGAAAGAGTGCCAAGGTAATGAAATGGAAACCACAGACTCCAACCAAAATCCCTATAACAATTGAGGAGTCACCTAAAAATGAAGAGGAGATAAGCTTAAATGAAGGGAAATTTCAAGAGGTCACCTCACTAGAGAGGCAACCTATGACCTATAGAAGGAGACATTCTTCAAGGATAGCATCCCTTAAACATGTACAAACCCTCGCAGACTCTCAAGAGGTAGAAAACAAGGAGCAGTAAGCAAAGGAGGGTTTGATACAGACAAAACATAGTTTTCTATACGAAAAATTGTCTGTGCTACAGGAAACTCCAGCAGTGCCACAAACAAAGTAGAAAACCACGGGGGAGGGAGATAATGCATGCTTGGAATGAAAAGGGGCCCAAGATGTTATTAAAAAGGCACATATTGAAGGGAAATATGCGAAAGGGAAGGAAGAGAAGGAAAAAATGGAGAAGGATACCTCCCCAAAATATGTCCCTAAATACATCTTAGTAGTTTCACACCTTAGCCCTTAGCCAAATTTGAGTTCCTAATATACATTTATTGAAAGGGGGAGAATTATTCCTCAAAATCTTGCAGTCCTGCTATTTTATCAGCTAGAACGAGAAAGAGCACACACACATCGTTGGATGAAAATTGTAAAAACAAAAGGTGTGCATGAAATAGGAATCATGGAAGAAAAGGTCACTGAAATGGGAAGGGATTTCGCTGATGTCAGACTTAGAGAAACCATGTTAAAAGAAAAACTTCAATAAAAACAGGAAGAAAATGCATGGTTGCAAAGCGAACTCTAGCAAAAGGACAAACATATTTCCACCGTGGTAGATTTGTGCATGGAAGAAATCCAGCATAGATATCCTTCAAACTCCTATGCCATCTACCTAAAAGAACAGTGGCTACTTTTAGACTCGTGTAATTTATAGTATCATAAGGTGATTGAATATTTTCTATCAGTCATATAAAATTATCAATAGCATTTCATCCTGCAAATTATTTCCAGTAAAAGGCCAAGTCTAAAATATGAGGAATATTTTTGCAGGATATTTTTGGGTCATATCAACTTGCAGGTATTTCCATCAAAAATTCCTCGGAAGTATCTTTCCAACGATATATTTTTCTCCCAAGTCTGACTCTTGGATCACAAGATAGATAAGGATGAAGTTTGCTCCAGTAAACAATAAAATGGAGAAAATTGTCTAATTATGAATTTTTTTATTTTTCAATTATTAAAATTAATTCAAAAATAAATAATAAATATAAACTCTAAAAACATTAGAATAATTTCATGGCCCACCCAAAATTCATGCATTAACATGCCCCTTATGTTATAACCCTCGAGATGTGTGCAAATAAACCGAATGGCTATTGAGTTATTTCGGATTCCCCCATCCCCTTGGACATTTAACCATAGGGGGATCCAAAAAGTGGTTTTCACTTTTTACCACATTCAGGTAAAAGAGACAGAGGTAAAAATAATTTACAGGTACATGTACATTTGGGGTAAAAAGAGAAACAGGACATTTGGGAACAACACATGGTTTTTCTAAATGCATAAGTACATGTAAATTTGGAATTACATTTACAACATTAAAAGGATAAACAGGGCATGGTTTTTTTCAAACATCATATGGTTTTTTCAAAATCCATGAGGATAAGGAAAGCTACACTTGGATGTGAAAAATATATTTTTCAAATGAATATATTGAAAAATTTAATCATGGAATTTATTTTTATGATTTAATTAAAATATATTTTTTTCCTCAAATATTTGTGACAAACTAAAGGATGATGAAAGTCAGCAAATTAGATTTCAAGGAACCAAATGAGCACTTAAAGGATTTTGACACATTTAGCAATGAGAAGTTTTATCTCTTTGCATATTTTGAAGAAAAGAAAGAACAAAAGTGGCAGTAGAAGGTATATTTTAATGATATTTTTTGACAGCAGAGAATGGTGAGTCAATTTATGGCCGAAAAAGAGGGATAAGGTCAACACAGTCACCGATCAGCCAGAAGCAAGAAGCAGACAACACCACATTATATTTAATGATCCTACAAAAGAAATCTGAAAAGTACGGCTAGTTGTACGATTTATTTATCGTTTCCTCTTTGTGACCACACCAACCAATTTTGAGCTCACTTTATAATTCATAAAGGGTTGTCAAAGTTAATACCGCAAGCGGTGATTGTCAGATGTATTGTATTTTGGCCCTTGCATGGCCACACTTGTCCATATTTTCTTAGTTGTAATTAATAACAGATTTCTAAAGTAGATAGGGCAATCGGTGTAGTTTACTGTTAAATACTCCATGTATTGGAAGTATCAAGGGTTGGGCCGTGTATTGTAAAAAAAAATTTATTAGAGCATTGTAAGTTTTTGAAGCTCGAGCATCAATAATAAGAGGCCAATTTCAGGATACTTGAGCTGAGTTTTTCTGGTGATGTGGTTCCTTATCTACGTTAATGTTTTCATTGTTCTTCTTACTGCGCACCATGATTATAACTTGATTGTAAAGCACAAATTTTAAGTTAAGATTTGTGGTTGGAGCACCTTAATTATGTCAATGTTTACTATATATTTTTTTTATTCTGAAGTCTTGTTGAGAAATTATTAATTTATTTTTAACCATTACTATAATTCATTGTTTCTTTAACCTCACAGCTCATACTTCTTTAAGACCCAGTAAGCATAGTTAGCTTGCCCTGTGATGCTCTTGAAAAGTTGATGCAACAAACTAGCCTTGTATGACTCCATATCCCAATGGATTAGTTTAAATAGATATGCTTATCCAACCAAAACAATCAATCAAAACAACCAATTCCCACAATCAATATAACTAGCCTAACATCAGTATTCATAACCTAAAGTTAAATCATAAATAGAGAGAGCCCTCTCTGAGTCTAGGAGGGCTAGATCTTGGATTCGAAAGTTGTTTGATGTTGTCCTTTATAGTTTATTCTTGTCGATCTTATAAATTATAAAGCCGCGACATAATGGCGACCATACTGGGGACCTATTGAAAATCTTGACATTTCATTCGAATTCAAAAACCCCAGTCAAAAAACATTGTATGCTAAAATTACTTTCCAATATTGGCATCTGGTTGTTGATGGTGGACAAATAGTCATACGCAAGAAGGTTGAAATCATCCACCTGGCGACTCCGAAAATTTCGGTTGATCTAAACACTCCACTGGTAAAAGAATCCAGAATTGTAGAGAACTTATAGTGACTCCATTTTATTGTTGATTGTTTTCAAAAGGAATTCAAGAATACAATGCAAGTATTCTCCTATGGACAGATCAAAGATTCCATGTTTTTCAAACACCATGCCCAACATCGATTGGTCAAAATATTTTTCGGTTTTTAAAGATTAAAAAGGAGACGATGCTGCTAGTATATGCACATCTGTAGGATTAGAATCAAATTTCCTAAATATTGTCTTATGAAAATGTTTGTGGCGAGTTTGGAGGAAAAGGCTAGATCTTGGTATGGAAATTTTCCAGCTGCTAGCATATGTTCTTTAAAGAATTTTCATACTATATTTCATGACAAATATAAATAAGAATATCCATCTTTGTTTTTGGTTCAAAACTGTTATGGTAATTTTCAAATTTTTATTCAATATCTAGAATGTTACTATGATGATGATCAGTTCATGAATGATGAAAACTAGAGGCTTTAGAAGAAATGCCTTTTCAAAAATTATGAGCCTTGATTCAATTATCTTCTCCTCAGGAAGAAAAAAATGATGCATGTCTTTCAGATGTTCATGAAGAATCACCACATGAAACAATTCCTGCAGTAGTACAAAAAATTGATCAGCCAAAGGTTAAGGAAGAAATTCAACTTCCTGAACCTGTGCAAGTAGAGGACAAGGGTGAAAATAAACAACAGTATGGTGATCCAAAAAAAGAGGCAGCAGAGCTTAATTGTCTTGAACCACAAGAACATATTCAGAAAGCAGTGTTTCCTTCAGAGATTAAAGACCAACTACACTTGCATGATGAATACCATCTCTCAAATTCTCTTTCATGTTGTATCTTATCTCAATTTACAACCCTTGAATAAAATCATAAAAGTTCTCAATAATTAATTTCTTCCTTGGATATTAATAAAGTAGCACAACATATTGTTACAATTCATGTTCCTTCATCCGAAATTAATGAGATTTTGCAGCTCCCTTGCAAGCTTTTGTGTGACAAAGAGAATGATAAATAGAACTCAGAGCACTTGACTATAATGTATAATGAGGGAAAGAAATTTTCTCCCTTGCTGTTTGAAAAGAATAAATTTCAACACATAAGCAAAGAATCAGTTTGGAAAGAGGTTTGTTTTCCTGTTATAAATCATCCAAAAGAAATTATGTTGCATGTTTACCACGATCCTTTGGTCATTATATTGCAGCCATCAGTGAAGGAAGAATTTTCTAGTTTCATTAATAGAGCTATTTAATCCAGTGGGAAAGATAAGTTGCCATGTTTTAAATTCATTTTTCTACCTAGAGAGGTGGAATGAAAACTCCAGTTAAGTATCTATTTTATTGACTCGTTTCATTGGAATTTTGTTATTAGTTGATATGGCATGCATTTTATCATATTAGAGTAGGAATATGAGTGAAAATAAGCTCAGTACTCTGATCATCTTTCCAGTTTTTGTTTCAGATTTCTTTTCAATTTTCATTTCAACGTTATTCCAGACTTCAGTTTCAGCATAGTTCAAATTTCAACATTCATACCTTTAGGGTGTAGCAGTGATTTCTATTTGATAGTTTGCAGTGTATAGCTCAGTTATAGTTTCATTTCATATTGCACTACACAGATCGGAATTTTAGAAAAAATGAATAAAGTTTTCAGTTGCAGCAGTTTTTTTGCAGAGCTAGTTGCTAGCTTAAATCATCTCAATAACCAAGGCAATGGTTGCCAAATTTAGAGATCTTCGGTTCTTTGCTACCTCGCTGGGAGGACAACATCCCCAGCTAGATCCACTGTTAGACTCCTATAATTCACAGTATCACAAGGTGATTGAATATTTTCTATCAGTCATATGAAATTATCAATAATATTTCATCTTGTAAATTATTTCTAGTAAGAGGCCAAGTCTGAAATATCATGAAGATTTTTGTAGGACATGTTTAGGTCAGATCAGTTTGCAAGTGTTTCCATCAAAAATTCCTCGGAAGTAGCTTTCCAACAATATATATTGCGCCCAAGTCCGACTCCTGGATCACAATATAGAGAAGGATGAAGTTTTCTCCTCTAAACAATAAAACACAAAAAATTTCCTAATTATGAAATTATTTATTTTTGATTTATTAAAATTAATTCAAAAATAAATAATAAATATAAACTCTACAAACATTAGAATAATTTCTTTTTTTGTAAGCTTGGTAGTTATTTTCATTTTTCACTTTTTTCACCCTTTTTTTTTACTCTATTTTCATCAACATGTCCAATACATCACCCCGATTGGGGAAGGGAATTGAACCTGTGATGAGTGCTATAACAGCCCGCCTCATCACCATTTAACCAAGACCCCACACACAACATTAGAATAATTTCATGGCCCACTGCATTCATGCATTAACATGTCCCTTATGTTATGTCAAATGGATATTGAGTTATTTAAGATCCCCATCCTCTTCTGACATTTAACCGAAGGGGGTGTCTGAATAGTGGTTTTCACTTTTTACCACATTTTACAATTGTCAGCCTCACATAAATTTGGCACCCGCAAGCCTAAACCTCTTACTAACTTACCCCCCTCCTAAAACCATTAACTTTTATGAAGGTCAGAGGAATGAAATTTTATAAGATATGGAATAAATGTTATGTGGATGGGAGGCGAATGTGTAAAATGATTTTACATATATAAGCAAAAATAAATTTACCGTGCAGGAAAATGAAGAGGGAGTTTGTGCAATCATATACCTATGAAATTAATGAACAAGACAACAAAAATGATATTTATGTGAATTCATTTCATGATAAAAGGCTCAGGTAAAAGAGAGAGAGGTAAAAATAATTTACAGGTACATGTAAATTTGGGGATAAAAAGAGAAACAGGACATGGTTTTTCAAAGAACACATGGTTTTTCTAAATCTATAGGTATATGTAAATTTGGAATTACATTTAAATCAGTTAAAGGATAAACAATGCATGGCTTTTTGCAAACTTCATATGATTTTTTCAAAATACGTGGAGAAAAGGAAACCTACACTTGGATGTGAAAAATATATTTTTCAAATGAATATATTGAAAAATTTGATCATGAAATTCATTTTTATGATATATATATATATATATATATATATATATATATATATATATATATATATAGTCCTCAAATAGTTGTGACAAAATAAAAGATGATGAAAGTCAACAAATCATATTTCAAGGAACCAAATCAGCAGTAATCAGCACTGAGAAGCTTTATCCCTTTCCATATTTTGACGAAAATCAAGAGCAAAAGTCGTAGTCGAAGGTATATTTTAATGATATTTGTTAACAGCCGAAAATGGTGAATCAATTTATGGCCGAAAAACAGGGATAAGTTCAGCACAGTCACCGATCAGGTAGAAGCAGTTAGCGCCGCATTAGATTTAATGATCCTGCAATAGCAATCCAAAAAGTAGGGCCAGTTGTCAGATTTATTTATTGTTGCCTCTTTGTGACCACACTAGCCAATTTTGAGCTCACTTTATAATTCATAAAGTGTTTCTCAAGTTAATATCACAAGCGGTGATTGTCAGATGTATTGTATCTTGGCCCTTCCATGGCCACACTTTTCCAGGTTTGCTTAGCTATAATTAATAACAGATTTCCAAATTAGATAAAGTAATCGGTGTAGTTTGTAGTTAAATATTGCATGTATTTGAAGTATCAAGGGTTGGACCCTGTATTGTAAAAACGTTTGTTTTGGAGCATGGTAAGTTTTTGAAGCTGGAGCATCAATAATAAGAGACCAATTACAGGATACTTGAGCTGTGTTTTTCTGGTGATGTGGTTCCTTCTCTATGTTAATATTTTCATTGTTCTTCTTATTGCGCACCATTATAAGATGATTGTAAAGCATAAATTTTATGTTAAGATTTTTTGTTGGAGAACCTTAATTTTTTCTATGTTTACTATCTAAATGTTTTCTTCTGAAATCTGGTTGAGAAATTCTTAATTTATTTTTAACCATTACTAAAATTCATTGTTTCTTTCACCTCACAATTCATACTAATTTAAGACCCAGTAAGCATATTTATCTTGCCCTATGATGCTCTTGAAAAGTTGATGCAAAAAACCAGCCTTGTATGACTCCATAGCCCAATGGATTGGTTTAAATAGATCTCCTCGTCCAACCAAAACAATCAATAAAAACAACCAATTCCCACAATGAATATAACTAGCCTAACATCAGTATTCATAACCTAAATTTAAATCATAAAAAGAGAGAGCCCTCTTTGAGTCTAGGAGGGCTAGATCCTGGATTTGAAAGTGGTTTGATGTTTTCCTTTAAATTTTATTCTCGCCAATATTATAAATTATAGAGCCACGATAACTGCAATTTTAGATTAAGACACTAGCATCTCATCGATCATTTCCTTCTCAAAACTATAGATAGTTTATTGAATTTTTGAATCTGTCAAACATAGGAGACAAGGCCAAGTTGGCAGAATTTTATATGCACAATATTTTTTTGACTGATTTAAATATTTGGGACCCTAACCCTAGGTTGGGAGACATGCAGTTTATGGCCTTAGCCCCTTGCATGTTCAAAGGGGAGGAAAGGGAAGAGGAGGTAAAAAGGGTGATGAAAAGATAAAACAAAGAGCCTCTACACATAAGGGAAGATATATTCAACCCTAAGGGAGTCATCAACAATCACCTCATGATAGAAAATGATGTCAGACTTGCAGACAAGTACCTCAACACCCAAGCACATGTCATTGCACATTTTGATGACATTTCTAGATTGTTGGGAGATGAATGTATAATGAAAAGTAAAAGAAGATGGAATGGCCTTCCCCTTAGTCTCGATAACATGTAATATCACACCCTAGAGAGATTGAGAAATTACATAGAGAGGGAACCATTGTACAAGAGATATATGCAGACAATGAATATCCAATGCCTTGGATTGAAACTTAGTCCACCTTTGTTGTTGGAACTACATTAGTGGAAATACAAAGCTGAGGAAGAAAAAGAATGGAAAGAGGTAGAAAAGAATGCTAGATTCTACCCACCTAAGGGAATTCCCTCATTTCTTCCTTCGGATGTCAGAGGGGCCACTAAGGCACTAAAAGAGATGAAGAAGGAAGACTAAAGTTGCTCAAAGGATGAGAAACCATTTGGTAGGGGGGTGATGCTGAGAACCATCATTAGGTATCTTTTGATGCGTTAATTGTCAAATTTTTAGCCTTATTAGTCTTTCTTTCTGACATTTAATTACATTATGGTCATATGTTGCTTAGTGTAGATGGTGATTAAGGCTTGTCATACTTACAATGCCTAATATGGTTTAAATGTAGGATAATCACAAATATATGCCACTTTTGTTGAATATTTTGCAATCAATGCTCAGAGTAGACATCAAGGAGATATTATAGGGGGTTTCACCACATCCTTAACTCCTAAAGGCAACCAAAGGATCCTCAATATTTCCTCCAACAACTCAATATCAAAGGCAGCCAAGCAAGTGGAAGACCAAGTAAACCAAAGCTCCACTTCTCTTGTAGTCAAAGGGGATAAATCACCTACTTTTTAGGGAATTGTTGGTAGCTACCCTTTAGGTTAAATAGGGTAGAGCAAGATCTCATTAGGATTCGAATTTTGGAGATAGCTAGGAGACTCTTAGCTCTTGCAATAGACTTTTGTGACTTTCATGGCTATGTAATGATATAGTTTCTGAAATAAAATGACTATTCTAATTATCCTTCACTGCTTTAGTTTTAGAGATATTATATTGTGAGTTAGGGCCCAATCCATTGGCCTTAGCCTCTCTTGTGTATTTATGTTTACTTTCCATGCCATTGTAGCTAGTTTATTTCATGTGTTGTAGTTAGTTTCCTTACATTTCATTTTTATGTGATTATTTTGCTTCAATTTCATGTTGTTGTAGTTAGGCTCTTGTAGATCATGGTATAGTAGCATATAAAACTCCAAAGTTGTGTGTCAAAGCCTTCCACTCTCATTTCTTTCATTAGAGCTTGAGGAGGGCAGATGTTCTCCATAGACCCAAAATTTCTTTCACTTTAAGATTTCTTCGAAAGGATAGATAGGTTTTTGTATTTATCATGAAAAATTTATCAATGTTGAGTTAGGTTTGTGATTCAATTGCATAGGTAGGCTTGCTTATTAAATTCAACTCATATTTTCCACCATTTTCATCATAGATTTGTCAATTTTAATTGCATGCACATGTATTTTTCTTGCATGTTTGAGTAGAGCAGCAGAGGAGGACTCCTCTAGCATCCATAGCTTCAGTTTCCACCCTCCACCAACCTACTTCCAAAAAAATCACCTTCAGCCCTATTTTTTGAGATCCTCACCACAATAGTGAGAGCTGCCTTGGAGGTGCAAGACAAGATTTGAAATAAGTTAAGAGCTTTTCCAAGGGGCTGGAAGCCTTCCATCTAGCTCATTACACCTTCATCCCACCTTTCCTACTCCTTTTTTCATCATTTCTCACCTAAAACTACCCTTGACCTATTTCTTGTATCGTTTCATGACATCCTGTAGCACTACAAGAAACCCTGTAGCAGATCTTGTAACAATGCCAGTCAGCCACTTCTTCATCCCAAAACCATCTCTCAACTGACCCAGACCTAACACAACCTCCATGACACCTTCAGCTCTAAATCCATTAGTCCAGTACCTTCTTAAGCCACCTCAATGCCTCCTTCTTTTGCTACAAAACATAGTATTTACAAGCTTCGTTAGCTCATGAATAGATGAATTGTTAAAACATAGCAGTCAAGAATGAAGTAGTTAGAGGTTAATTAGCCATTTGGCCCAACAATGTGTGATTATATCAATTTCCCTTTCTGCAAGTTTAATTTAACAATTTAATTTATGAATGCCGCTTATTTTAACTCTATTTCTTTCTTTAACCTAATTGTGGATTTCCTTTATTGCAAATAGCTAGGTGTGTCCTTATGCTTTAGACTAGTTTCTTTCTTGCTGATAGAGTAATGGTATTGAGTTATTTACGGTCTTAGCTTTCATTCAGAAGTGTGATATAATTCATCCCCTAGAATTAGCCCTAGCAGTAACACTCCTTCGTAGGACTAAGGATTGCATGAGCGGAATGCATCCTATTGTGTATATAGCATTGTCACCTCCAAGTTTGTATGAACCCTGGATTGATAAAGTAAAATAGAGTAGCCACTAGGAGTTGCAAAATTCTTGGTGTAATACCATGGCTCACTAGTTCTTTTATGGGGATCACGAAAAATGCCCCCAAATCCATCAAGGCTAGGGTTTCATTTGTAAACACCATCAAAGTTTAGTTTAATGAATCCCTCTGGGGGAGTGGAGAAATGAAGAGGCACAATGCAAGGGGAAAAAATGAGCTTCCAGGAGTTCGGGGCTATCATACTAGGGGAGATAATGAGGAGATTAAGGATTCTAGCTATGTGGGGAGCCACCTGCCAGTCATCCAAGTACCATTTTTCATCCAACATTGTTTCCCTGATATTTTCATTGATACCTCTTCCAAACTTCTTCCCGAGGTCTCTGAACGTCTTTAAAAATTACACTATTGTGTTCCTTCCAAATATGCCAGAGGAGAAATCCAAATGCTAGTTTCAAGGCTCTTTTGAGCACTGGGATTGAGAAAAATCATTTTTGCCATAACATAATGGTTTCCTTGATACTAAACTGGTCTCTATCCAAGTTCCCAAAGAGATCTCCCATTTGATTCCATTTTTGTTTTGTAGAAAGGCATGAGTTTAGAAGATGCTCCAAATCTTCATCGTGCTAGCTGCATAGGAAACAATAGACAGACCCTTGAATTCCAGGTTTTTGAAGTTGATCCCAGGTGAGAATTCATCCTCAGCACACTAATTATAAAAGTAGGAAATTTTCGACCACAACTTACTCATCCATATATTTTTTCAAAGAAGGTTTTGATGGTTTTGACTAAAATCCTCCCGTAGGTTATATGGTTCTTTAATATTAAATTTTTCATGGGTGGAGTATCCCAGAAAGAACTCTCCCAGATCTTGTCGGCTAAAAAATTTTCCCTTTGTTTCGAAGAGCCTTGCCAGAAGGAAGTAGTTCGCCCATTTCGAACTTCCTAGAAGAAATGTTGAGAGATGAGGTCATGATTCCTCACTACAAGGTTCCAAGTTACTGAACCACTAGGAGGGTCTCTATATATGAGAATATATTTTGTTTGTGTGGGAATTCCATATTTTTGTGTCCATATATTTTTCCATAAATTTGGGCCTCCTCGAATCCATCGCCACCATAATTTAGCTTCCATCACTTGATTCAACATATAGGGGTCTTGGAGACCTAATCCCCCTTTCATATTTGGGTTGATAGGTTTGTCCAAGAAATAAGAGCCCATTTTTTAATTTTTGGGCCCCTCCCCATAGGAATTTTTTGAATAAGTCAACCTTTTTTTAGCAGGATGGTTTAGTAGATGTTATTCCCAAGAGTTGGTAGATAGGAATTGATTGCAAAACAGATTTGAGAAGGTCAATGAAACCAACCATATTGAGGGACCGAAAGGCCCAACTATTGAGCGTCGATTGAAGTTTATAAAGAAGATAATTCTAGAATGAATTTTTTAGAGAATTGACTGCCAAAGGAATGCCCAAATACTTAGTATGAAGGGCACTGATACCAAAGCCTAGAATCCTAGCCAAGAAGGATTGAATATTTATTGGGGTCTTGAAGAAGAAGATGTTGGAATTATCATTATTCACTAGGGTTCCTAATGAAGTCAGGAAATTAGCCAAGATATCTTTGATTATTCTAGCTTCCCTTGGAGATACCTGTCACAAAAGCATGATGTATTCCATAATTTTTAGTCTGAGATGGCCAATTCATTACCCCACAACCAGAGGCCTTTGACCTAGGAAGATCAAACAACCTATTTCAGATATTGACCCAACCCTTCAGCCGTTAAGATGAAGAGGAGTGGAGAGATCGGGTCACCTTGTTGCAAACCATGAGAAGGGTTAAAGGGTCTGGAGGGAGAACCATTGATCAAAATAGAGAATATGAGAGAGGAGATAAGGGAAAATATCCTATTCACCCATCTTTAATCAAAACCAAAGGATAAAAGGACATTAGTGAGGTAGTGCCAGCAAAGGCGATCACAGGCTTTGGAGATATCTAGCTTAATCATCATCCTAGGGGATTTAAGATGCTTCAAGGAATGGGCTATTTCTTTTCAGGTGATAATACCATCCAGGATTTGACGTCCTTCCACGAAGCCTGTTTTCTCAAGAGATATGAGATCAGGGAGAAGAGGCTTGAGATGCTTGACAATAACGGTATATATAATCTTATAAATTATGTTTCACAAGGAAATAGGCTTGAAACCTTGAGGATATTCATATTTGGCCGATTTAGGAATTAAAGCAAGAAAAGTAGAGTTAAGGCTAGGGCTTACCTTTTTATTCCGACGAGATTCCTCGACCACTTCCAGAATATCTTGCCCAATAAAATTCCAAGCTGCTTAGTAGAATTCAATCGTAAATCCATCAGAACCCAAGGCTTTGTTCTTGGCTATTCCTTTGACAACATCCTCTATTTCCTCCAAAGTGATTACTCGCATGAGGACTAAATTTTTGTCTCTCGAGATACGCTTGGGGATATGATGGGAAATACACTGGATAGCTTCTATCCTATCCTACCCAAGTTCTGTCAACATGGATTGGAACTGATTTACAATAAGGTCCTCTATATCTTCATGACGTACCAATATGTTTCCTGCATCATCTTTAAGTGAGAATATTCGGTTGTGTTGGCGATGTTGGATCAGGGATTTGTGGAAAAACTGATTATTGCGCTCCCCTTCCTGTAACCATTGAATTTGAGATTTCTATTTCTAGAGGATTTCCTCTTTTCTTCTGCGTTCTTCAATATTATTCACAAGCTAGACTTCCTCCATCACCATCTC
This sequence comes from Pinus albicaulis, assembly GCA_034641835.2. Classification (NCBI taxonomy): domain Eukaryota; kingdom Viridiplantae; phylum Streptophyta; class Pinopsida; order Pinales; family Pinaceae; genus Pinus; species Pinus albicaulis. Next base: position 59,654 of record JAXQQM020071522.1, on the reverse strand, counting down.
TTTATATCTACCCTCAGTGATAATATTTTGTGGGATATCCTTCATTTGATCTTGCAACATTAGCTGATCTTTCATACTATTGCAAAAATATTCCTTGTTCCACTGCTTGATTTGTTTCCTGAGATCTTTGAGCTTACTCTAAAAGGTGGGCATTCAATTTCTACCTTGAGTCGTGCTCTCCTTCCACCAGCTTTGTACTTTCTTTATAAACGAAGGATCCCTTAACCAAAAGGATTCGAATTGGAAAGGCTAGTTCGAAGGTGCCATTTCTAAATCAATCTCTAGATGGATCGACCAGTGGTCTAATCCAAAGAAAGGAAGGATAGAGACTTCCAGAAATATATCATAATAAATCACCTGTTTAGAGACCATAAATCTATCCAGCCGGGAGACATCTTGATGAGTGCCCCCTCTTCAGTTGTTCAAGGTATACACACCATTTTTTTATGGAAATTCCACCAAATGCAGGTCTGTGATGGTGTCTTGGAATAGTTCCATATTAGCATCCATTCATCGCAGATCTCCCTTCTTCTCATCTCGTGACACAATCATATTAAAATCACCTCCTAAGATCCAAATATTCTCTGCAAATAATATTTTTAGTTTTATGAGGGTTTGAGGGAAAACCCCTTTTTCTCCTGGAATGTTGGGGACATAAAATCCTATCAGAAGAGCCCAATATTTGGTACCTATATGTCGAAATTTTCCTTAGATAATTCATGGGAAACTGATCCAATATTGAAATATAATCTTAACATGGTTCCAAAGGATAGCCAAACAACCTACACTTCATTTGGAATCTTGAGCGACCACCTCATATTGGGGTTTAAACCCTTGAACTATACCTTTTAATCTATCATATGATATTTTCATCTCTTGGAGGATCATAATACTTGTTTTTTTCGCTTTTGATATGTTCATTCAAGTACCTTTGCTTGCTTCTGCTATTGAGGCCCTGGACATTCTCGGAGGTTATGATCATTGAGAAGACTTTGAGAGATGATGGAAGACCATTGATAGCGATACCACTCGTCCTGAGTTTACCAGCATGTCGCCCACCATCTGGATGGATTCAAGTAAATTATTTCTACCTCTTTTCTTGCCTCTCTTTCCTTGAGTATTTAGATCTCCTCCTTGACCTAGCTTGCAGCCCAGATGGTCTCGCTGGTCTAGGGCTAGTGTCCCCTGTTTAGCTTGATATTGTTGAAAGGATTCTCTATATAATTTCTTTTGGTATTCAGGGATGAACCTTTCATATAAATGGTACCATTCGTTCAATAATATTTCATAGTTTTTTCATGTGTATTGAGTTCTTCCTTGTTTCCATCAATTTCCATAGTTGCTTGTTCCATTGACTGAGTCATTGCTTCTTTCTCTTGAGGTTCATATTCAGCATTTCCTTTGGGCTTATTACTTCCTTTGGGTGGGGCTTTGTGAATTTCATTTCCTTTTGGATCACTTGCCTCACCTAACTGCTCCCCTTCCTAAGACATAATTTCAAATCTGTTAGTTTCTTGTTGGACTTTCTTTGGTTGCGACTCGGTAGTTTTCAAGGAAGTCTTGACATTTCGTTTCTTCTTATGGACTTCCTGAAATCCCTTAGAGTTTTCCTAACGGTGTCTGGATTGTTCAAAGGACAATCCTGTTACAAATTTCCATACTTGTGACAGCTCCTGCATTGGAAGGGGATATGCTCGTAACATAGAGGTTCTTTCCATACCTCATCTTGATATTCAAGCTCAATAGTTTCAGGGAGTGGATCAATAATATTCATATATACATAGATTTGAGCGTAAGAAGTATACCGACCATGTCAATTTGAATCTGCCACATTAAAAAAAATCCGAATAATGTTTCTGATTCCCTCCAGAATTTCCAGATCCCAGAAATTAGCCGGGAGGGAGAAAAGGCAAACTCATACTCAGGAAACCATAAATTTCTCTTTATATGGGTTGTAACATTCTTCCCAACTGCGCATAAAGAGCCCAACATTATAGAAAAAATAGGGTCAATTTAAAAAACCCCTTTCTTTGTCTTCAAACTAGTGAAGATTATGGTGAATAAGCCGCGAGCACAACATTTCAGATCAATATAATGTCCTTCGGGTTTCCATTTAAGTTGGATACATTTTACCATATCTTGTTCCAAAGTCTAGATGCCTATAAATTTGTAGATCAATGCATGATCTTTCATAAACTTCCAGTAGTTTTCTAATTTGTTAATTGGAATAACAAATCTCGGTATTTTTACAGCTCTCGGGAGGCATGACCACACATTCTCGAATGCCATTGAGCACCCAGAACAGGGGTACCCTTGCTACCTCCATCCGAGCCTCCCGACGGCGCAGTCGTGCCTTGAGAGCTATTATCGTGCCGCAATCGTGCAGTAGGAGGGGATCTCTTTCCCCCACCTAGGGATTCATGGCCACCATTAGTAGGGCATGAGTGGTGATAGACCAAAAAAGAGGAGGGAGAAGGAACACGTGATTTAGAGGGTACTGAGAGAAACCCTACCATAATGATGTTTCATTGGAAATAATTACTATTTATTTAGAGTAATTAGTTGTATTGATTTCAATAATAGATAATGCAAAACAATAATATGAGTTAATTTTAGCGATGATATAATAAAAAATACTCTAACATGATGAGATGGTTGTATTGTTTGTTAACAATGATATAACACAGAAAAAATAAGACAATTGTTACTCTATAATACATATAATAAATTGAACTCCTCTACTTTGTTTTCTCAAGTATAATTTATATAATAATAGTTGTATATTAAAACCACTATAATATTAAAATATATAAAGTAAATTGATATGAAACGTATTGAAATCCAAATTATAGAGTAAATGTAAAATATAATTATAAGAAACATATAAAATTAGAGAGATAATTTATTAATATTGCAAATGTACTATATCGTTTGAATTATCTTCCAAATCAACCTCTTTTGTCTCTCTGAAAACATGAGAAAGCTATCCCATGTAGATTAAAAGAAATGATGATTATTAAACATGGTTACTTTATCATTATTCACTATATAAATTTAAAAACATTAAAGTGTACTTCATAATACTATTAAAATTAATATTAATTGATAACTCATATAAACTTTACAATTTACTTCTTTATAAAACTTTTTAAATTAAAATCCACAAGTTTTACTACTGTACATTCATCTGAAATCCCTTTTTATCATGAATTAAAGAAGCCAAAATCCTCCCTCATCCTACAAACAGTTCTTCCTATTTTCCACTCTTAGAAATAAATTGCACATAGATCCCTTTTAACTTGCTATGAATAGAAACTCAACATAGATGTATTTTATTCGATCATAAACTAATAGTACCATGCTAATGGTGTAGAATTAACTTCGAATTATATAGGTATGAAGATTACCCTCGTCGCCTACTATGCCCTTCTCTCTCAATATATAGAGCTTCTAGTCTCTTCAATTATATTTGAAGAATCAATGTCTCAGGCATGCAATTAACATTCGTGTCTCGGTGAGTATGTGCATCCCTTCACCGTGCTTAATGAACAGCATGATGTTAAACCGTTGGACCGCATGCCTTCACAGTCCGCCACCATAAATCCACCGCCATTCACAGCACATGGCCTCTTCCTTATAGGGCCTGTGAAGAAGTCACGCAGAAATGTTTACTACGGGCTGAAATGTTGTTTCTATTCATTTTTTCTTCTGTCTGCTGCTGATCACGTACACCTATCAGCGACTCTTGCGGCTTTGAAATCACGGGGTACAAGCAGAGGCCCACATATTTCAATTTCCACGGCAGCTCTGCTTGAAAAGACGTAAAGTAATGTTGGGAATGATAAACAAGAGGCTGTAACTTTTCCTTGCGTAATGGGATCGGTTGAGCACTATATCTATAGCGATAGATATAGGCATTGGGTATTAGAATGATGCTTCTCGTTTGCTTTTCTAGTAAAGTTGAGAATGATAAACAAGAGCCTGTAACTTTTCCTTGCGTAGTGGGATTGGTTGAGCAATATATCTATAGTGATAGATATAGGCATTGAGTTTTAAAATGATGTTTCTCGTTGGCTTTTCAGACTTAAAGTAAGGATAATATGGGCAAATCCTCGAGCGAGCGAGCAAAGATTTTCACTCTCCTCAAATACCAGACCTTTAAACTGAATAATAATGGTATGCTTTTCAAACTTAAAGTAAAGATAATATCATTGCAAAATCTGGCTTTAAACAATAATGGGCAAATCCTCGAGCGAGCGAGCAAAGCTTTTCAGTCTCCTCAAAGAGCAGACCTTTACACTGAATAATAATGGTATTCATGGTAGTGCTGTCTCTTATAATAAAAATCACCTTTAAACTGAATAATAATGGTATTAATGCAAGTGTTGCTTCCAATAATTAAAATTTCATTAGTATTAGGGATTAGTTAAGTTAATCGAGTAGCGGTTGTTAAAGTATCTTCAATATTGAGAAGTTGTGGGTTCAATTTTCTACTTACTCTCCAGGTGAGTTTGAGCCAGCAAGAAGTGATCTTTGTGTTGGTGTACATGCACATTAACATAGCATAAAACACGCTTAGCTTTAGGTAGCTTTAATGTTTGCATGCAATTAACCTTTAACTTTGCTGCCCTATGCATTGATTTTTTATCACTAGTGAATATACAAAATTCATTCATTCTTCCAATTTTCTCAATTCTTGCAAGTTCATGCAATTATTCTTCACCTAGGTCCTTACCTCCTTATCTATGCACACTCTAATAAGTAACATGGTATCAAAGCTTTGAGGGTCTTGGAAAAGGTGCATGAACATTTGATTTGCATATCAGAATATTGAAGAATTGTCACAACATCCACAAGCTGAAAGAATGGAGTTCCAATCTTCAACTATTCTCACTCCATACAACTAATTCCAATGGAAGCTAGAGATTTTTCTTCACTTCAGAGGCAAAGACTTGTATCAGATAGTTATGGATACAGAAAATGAACACAATTCAGCGATTGAAAACTCCAAATGCTTCAATAGGATGAACAAGGCTTTTGGTCTTCTATTGTTGACCATAATTTGAGCATTTCATTTCCATGTGGACACATGCACTAGTCTGAATGATGTTTGGACAACCTTCGAGAAATTATTTGAAAAGAAGGATGACTTGTGGGCTTTCCTTCTAGAAAATGAGCTAAATTCCTTAGATTCGGGCATTTTTTTAGAACATTTAGGATTTCTTTACAAAATCCAAATAATTGCCTCTTCAATTACAGGATTCTAGGATCAATAAATCCAAATAGGAAAGTCAATTGACTATATCCATTTTATCTAAATTAGTTCTTGAATATGTTGTTTTTATTTCGGCATTTCATACAGTTAGACTTGCAATTGTAGATAAATGGAAAATGCCCAAACTTGATGCATTTCTTGATTCCCTCATTCATGAGCAAGATAAGATCATTGAGATGGGTTCATTAAAGTCTTCAAATGTACATGCACTTGTGATGCATGAAAAAGGAAAGTCCAACTCAAGACCAAACCAATAATCCAAAGGAAAAGAAAGGGAAAAGATCAATATGCAAGAAAGGGAGGAAATCCAAAGCCTTGAGATGACCCTTCTAGCTCCAAGGGAAAGAAGAGAAAGAAAGGAAACTCTAAGTGTCCTTATTGTAACAAAAGCTATCATCCTGAATCCTCTTTCATGAAAAATACTATTGATCTTATGGAAAAGACGTTTCAGCATAATAATCTTGGTCACCACATTCCATAAAGCGATAAGAAGAAGACAGAAGAAAAACCATAAAAAAGGGGTAATGACCATGCTTTGATTTCCATTCATTCCACATTGCAGGAATGGATTATTGATTTATGAGCTTCGCATCATATAGTTTCTTCAAAGGAACTGAACAAGGAAGAATGAAGTTTGAAGGTGGAAGTTTTGAGAATATCTTGCATATTATGAGGCTTTATATGAATCTTCTTTTATTGTATGAGATGAAAGACATCGGAACTAGAAGGAAAGTGGAATTTACTCCAAATTTCATGAGTATTTATGACATGCAAACCAACTCGAAGATTTCATTTGGCAAGCTAAATGATAAGTCATGTGTGTATACCTTTTCTTGTTTTGTTCCTCACTCAAATTCCATTTTTCTACTGATGCTGCAAATGAATAAAGAATGGGATTTGGAATGAGAGATTTGGAAACTTGAATTTTATATATACGTAGCAACTTAGCAAGCAAGGGATGATTAAAAAACTAGAAGACATTGAATTTTCAAAGGGTGATTGCAATGGATATGCTCTTGGAAAGCATACACAATACAAGTTTCAGAAGGGGCATGCATGGAGAGCCTCTTCATATTTGGAACTTGTACACAATGATATCATGGGCCAATTTCTAAAATATTCAATGAGAAAATCAAGAGGTGTTGTCATTTATAGATGATTACATCAGATTCACTTGGGTTTACTTCCTGAAACTAAAGTGTGATTTTTTTCAGCATCTAAATATTTTCAAACTGCATGTGGAAAATCAACCTACAAAACACACCAGGATCCTTCGCATAGATAATGGGAAGGAATATCTAAAAGAATATATCTAGAACCTTTGTAATGAAGAAAGCATACAGTTGCATCACACAATTCCTTACACACCACAAAAATGGGGTGGCCGAGAGGAAGAATTGATCTTTGAAAGAGATGGTCAGTTGCATGTTGCGTGCAAGATATCTTCTATCAAAATTGTAGGATGATACTATCAATTGTGTTTAATTCATCCAGAATATATCTCCTCATAAATATATTACTATAAAAACACCTTTGAGAGGGTTGGTCTAGCATGCAACCTGATGTCATTCATTTCCTCATTTTTAGATCTCAATCACGGGCCTAGTTTGTTGGATATTACGATGGAGTTAAAGGTTACAAATTGCTTTATGTCAACATTGAAAATCTCTTTATCGAAAGGAGTGTAAATTTTGAAGAATATCCTTTACATGCACCACTAGAGGAAACTGCTACAAAGTTACCCTCAACACCAATTGATGATTATGTAGATGATACTTCAGATTGGACTAAGTTTGATCTAGATTATCCTTGTTGGGTGTGGAGCCTGATTATCTTGTTTATTTTGTATCACAGCGTTGGACCCCTGTACCTTAATGGGGCAGCAACGTCACCCGTAATTAAACACTGCCTGGGGGGTCCAAGGGGGTGTGGGGGGGCAGTGCCCCCGAAGCTAAAAATAGATGTAAAATTGCCTTGTAAAAGTATAGTAATTTCTAGTCAATATGGGTTGTTCATTAGGCGGATGATCTAACGGTAGAAGTTATGTTTAGTTTAGGGTTTCTTTTCCCTAGAATGCAACCCCTCGCTTGTATGAGGGTATTGTATTGTGTCTGTGTAATGTATGTGTATTCTCAGATCAAGAAACAGATAGGGATACTGTGAGAGAGAACAGAGGATATTACAGCGGATCTGTTGTAGGTTGTGTCTCTTCATTTTGCTGGATAATAGAAAGGAAGGACTGGCTGTTCTGGGTGGACATAGCCCAAAATGGGTGAACCACATATATCTCTATCTCTCTGGTTTTATGTGTTTCATGTGCTTGTGTTTTCTCCATATTTTATGTGTTGCATTGCTATGTAATATATAATTTTATAACAATCCTTTTCCTGCAACACCTATTGGACCGCTAGTTGTTGAACATTGAGATAATACTTCCTCATACAATTCGAAATATTCTCGACCACCTTCAACACAAAAATGGTGCAACATGAGCGAACTCTTAGATGACGCTTCCATGAGACCTCAATTTGAGGAAGCTCTAGAACTACTCTTATCTATGGAGCCATGCATGTCCATGCACGATTATTCTTATATGATGCATGCATATGATCCATGGAATTATATAGAAGCAGTTGAGCATCCTACATGGGAAGCATATATATATGAGGAATACAACTCTCTTATTGAGGACCATACTTGGGACCTAGTTCCTTTAAATTCCAATCGTAAACTTGACAGGTGCAAATGGGTTTACCAGACCAAGAAATCAACCGATGGCCATATTATTTGATATAAATCATAGTTGGTGGAAAAAAGAAATTAGTAAGTACATGGTGTTGATTGTGATGATACTTTTGCTCCAGTGGAAAAGATGGATTATATCCTTCTAGCTCTCTCCATCACAGTAAAAATATGGTGGAAGATACATCATATGGATGTGAAGAATTCATTTTTTTCACAGTGATATTTTTTTAATTTAATAGCTACATATGGTCTTCATAATGTATCATTTGTACTTTTAATGATGAAAAATGTAAACTATATTTGTAAAATAAAAATTTATTTGAAGCATGTTCTTCATGCTTTCAAGGAAAATGAAATGTATGTTTGTCTTATATTCAAAATAATTTTTCATAAAGTGTGTTCTTCATGACCTTATCAAAGCTGGAAAAATGAAAATTTGAAATTTTTATTTTCCTACAAAATTGACCAGGTTGCTCCTCTAAGAGACATGATGACGTTCCCATGAGAGGTACCCATTCGCATGATTGGAAGGCTATAAATATCCTATACTTATCCCTCCAAGATCACACTTCAGATCATCACATATAACTTTTTTATGCAAATAATTCAAGGACACTTGGAGGCTCAAATAAGAAGCTTATATACCTCGCTCTTGTGTACTAAGAAACTCGAGCTATGGACGAGTTCTCTATGGTATGTTTTATGTGGCATGATGAAAACAATTTGTGGCATAATGTGAAATTATGAGGAACTATTTTTGTGGCATCATCTAAATTATGAGGCTAAGGAAAAGGATGAATTCTCACCCTCTTGAATACCTATGATAGATCTTATTGCATTCTTTTTTGTGTACATAATTGAAGTGTATTTTTGTATTGGATCTTGGAGGGTTCGATTGGTTCTTGGTGGAAGGTCATCTTGTTGGTTATTTTACTTTGATGTATCTCTTGTTGCATTAATTCTCTAATGAAAATGTTGGGTTTTTTTCCCCCATTGAGTTTTCCCAAGGTAAAATCTTCTTGTCACTTTGTGCATTTGTGATCTCTATTGTTTTACTTTATATGGTATTGAATTCATGAAGTATAATTACTTAATGATCACAGAGCTACATTAAACAACATATATATCATTGGAACTAATTATCATAGTCTAGAAATAAATTATTTTCATCTATTTTAATAGAATAATAAACATGGTATTACAACTTTTTCTCAAAAGAAGAATCATTGAGATAACACTAGAAAATGAAGAACAAAAATATGTGCCCTAAAGCCATCTGTACATGAAGGAATGTGTGGCCTCAAATTCAAAAACAATTGCAGAAATAATCCTTAGGATGAAGGAGCCTCAGAAGGCTTAAAAAAATAAAAAGGATTATAGAATACCCCATGTTTCAAGAGGGAAAAAACATCACATATAAACCTTAGGGTTAAGGTACTTGTGAAGAAAAATTGTGGTTCGAGAAACCCTAGACCAAGTTCTATTTCAAGATCAAAGTTTCATTCTCTCTTGCATTTGTAAATTTGTATTGAAGGAAGGTCGAATAGACTTAGACCTTGAATAAGAGAAGATGAACCTTGATCAGAGGACCTCAAACCTTGTCAAATATTCATTCATGTTCTTAGAGATTTAAAACATCTCAAAGGAAAATGATAATTGCAGGAGGTCATTCATATCTACAAGACCAAAAGCCTACAAATAATTATATAGTGAGTCTAACAAAGGGCACATTTGTTTGAAGATATAAAATAATCATGGCCAAATATCTAAAGGTTGAGAAGTCTCATCTCAAAAAAAACAAAATTCTTTAAATGAGGGATATACCTATCGATACATTTTGATTTGATTCAATATTTGTCTTTATGACATATATATGTCTCATCAAAGAGATAAGTACTTAATTTTTAAGTGTGCATGAGGTTTACCCTCTTTAACCTTTATATAAGGCACTATACTCAAAAGCGGATCTTGATCTAATGAAATTTGTGAGAAAAAGGGTGATAAGGTTGAAGTGTGACTCGATACACACTGCAATGATAAGCTAAATAGATATATGAATTGGAAACACAACTATATAAAAGAGATTAGTAAGAGAATTTGTTGGAAACTATATCACTACTGAGACGGGCAGGGGGCGGCAGGGTGAATTAGTAGTGTGGCACTTTCAAACTTTTTCTCCAATTAATTAATATTTTAGCATGCATAAAATGAATCACATAAGAAACTATTAGAGCATCAAACATAAATCATGAACTATGAAAGAAATCACACAATAGACAGAAATTTTTCAGGTAGAAGAAACTTCCCCGGGAAAAAAATCACCCTGCTACTGTGATGCTCATTTCGTTTATTAATTTTTCAACAAAATTATACATGGATCAGCTCACTCCTATGAGCCGGAATACTTGACTTCTTTCAAAATAATTTTATACCTTTTAGACAAGAAATTTTTTCTCCTACATATCTATGGGCTATCATTCTTTGAAGGCCACCATGATCAACGATCCTTGCTCGATTACTCCCGAACTAAATAATCGACTCTACAAACTTCAATCTGCTGGTACTATCATGACCAATGAACCTCAACTAGTTTATGCCGAACTACCTAAACAACATTGGATGGATAAATATCTTCCATATAATGAATTTTCCAAGTCATTATCTACTCAAAGCCTGCATGCTTTTGCTTCCTCCATGTGATCCTTGTTTCACATATTTTCAGGCTGGACTCATAAAACTTGCTCAGCATGAGCACTGCAACAACATAACATCAAAGCTCAAAGAAGATATGAAGAATACAATAGGAGAATACAATATCCACTAGTTGCTACACAATATCACCAACTTCTTCTCCAATCAACAATACATCTTGTACTCACTTCACAAATATGATGGTTGAAACATACTTCAACTCACTGCTGCTGCAACTACAAACTTCTTCATAAATTTTGCATAATAAAGCTCACACAGTTTGTATGGTCTTATCCAAGCTCACACTCAATCCACACACTATTGTAATAAACCATACCTAATATGATATTTCTCTAATATGTAGATGAACTCAAGTTCTCAAATCAATAATTACATAGAACTATTCGGCTTCACAACTTTGTTCATATGCTTGAATTGATCTGAATTCAGCTCATTGAATCAATAAGCCATTAGACCCATTAAAATTATTGATATTTTCAAATTTAATTGTCTTCTTGAGGTCCCACTAAATTTTCCAACCATGTACCAAAAATTTATGATCAAGGATGCCACCAAAACACAAAAATTAGCTCAACAACGCGAGGAATGTAGAGCAGTTTTCGTTAAAACTCCTCAGTCGCTCCCTTAGCACTGTCATATATGTGACTCAGGCTATACATTAGGGGAATTTTGAGGTCTAAAATGGGCCTCCTAAGGAAAATGCACAATCAAAATTCACTTTATGAGAACCAATCACATTTTAGGGGATGACATCATCCCTAATGGTTGAGGTGGCATTGCTTCAGTTAAAGGTACTTACTTGTCACATTCTCAATGGTGGATAAAAACTCATGGTTAACCATGGTAGTGCTCTAAGTACTTTTAAATTAAAATTAAAGTACTTATAATAAATTTCATTTCACACTTTTTGAATAAAAATATACTATTTTCATTTCATATTTCTTGAAAGAAACAATGCATATCCCCATACATCTATTATATTATATTATATTATATTATATTATATATTAATTACGTGTTATTATACAATTTAAATAATATAAATTTTAATTAATAGCATATAATATAATTAAGAATTTATAAATTTATATTTATATTTTATTCTAAGTGATTTAAGTACAAAGGACAAATGCATTAGTTGTTCAATGATAATGAGTTTTTCTTGAAAATCTCATTCTTATTTATAGTCACATCAATACAATTTTTTTGTTAATTTTATTTTGGTACATCTTTTGAATTGAATTTAACTATGGTTACATGGATTGTGGTGGAAAAAGTGAATTGAAAATTCATAAATATTATTTTATTGGTTTAGCTATTACTTTATTATTTCCTTAGGAGGCCCATTTTAGACCTCAAAATTCCCCTAATGACCTCTCCCTTAAGTCTATCTCTATGCGAATATATCATTTCAACCACTCCCTTGACTCAGCATGCATGTGATTTGGGCTTAAGCTCAGTAAAAACACCAATTCTTTAGTCCAAAAACTTTGCAAACTAATGAACCATCTTCTTCATCTCCTTAGCACTCCTCCAAGACTGTACAATAAGTCTGCCACTATTGAAAGACGATATGAACAAGTCAGTGACATGCTAGACCTATTCTGCCAACCTTAGTACCAAGATCAACACCTCCAATTGATCTAGGTGGCTCTAGAGACACACACAGGACAAAGAGGGCTTATGGAAGCTCAAAAATCAAAGTGATCAAAATGATGTCAAACTAGGACCAAAGCATAGATATCGTCGTTCTGATTGTAATGGTGTGAATGATTCGTCAAACCGAGCTCGTATGTGAAATTTAGAAGCAGTGAAAGTTTTGGATTGACTTAATGAGGTGGAAGGCTTAAGGAGGACACAATTTTGTAGAAACTCGGCCACCAGATTCTGGCCAGCTCCGACCGAATTCCAGGAAAAATTGTGGGACACTTAAAATGTCTCTTACGGTCCAAATTCAAATTGTTTAAAATTTCCCAATTAGTTACTAAAAAAAAAATTATTTTAAAACAGGGGGTGGCGAGCCATTAACTTCCCCACCCCACCTGATGACACCACCCTCACATTACGAATTAATTTATTATGTGGGGGTCGGTGGCCATGACCCCATCACCCCCAGAGTCACCATTGGATATATAACTATATATAAACAAATGTGGTGGGGTGGTCAGCAGCCAACCCCACCACCCCAACCATAACCATGTTATATTAAAAATTCATCGGGGAGTTTTTTGGTGGGTCGCCCAATGCAGACCTGACCCTCCTAAAATTAAAACAACCATGCCCATTTATGGAGGGATCGGTATTTGACCCCCCGACCTCTCCTTAACAAAGTCTGAACTTAACTAACGTGCCACAATGGCTCCTTTGGCGATTCCTCCCTCATTTTTGTATTTAAAGTCAAATTTTCGCTAGTGCACGTGGGTAGGTTGGAGCACAAAGATAGAGGCAAGACCAGACATAGATTTCAAGACAAATTCCTATTTGATGGCAAGGGAATCTGTGTATCCCAAAGAGCTAAAATTTTCAGAATGTATTAAACTTTATATGAATTTTAACCAGAATTTCATAGGGAGCATGATGGTATGCCCGGATTTTCCATTTGAGTAGCAGTTTTTCATATTCCCTATGGAGGAGAATCTTTAGGAATCTTGAGGGAATCTTTCAGATTTCTTGGAGGACGAAATTCGTCGGTGTCAAAATGAGGTCAACCTTATACTCATTCTTCTCATATTTTTGCAAGGATCTCAATGGTGAGATCAAATTCCTATTTTGAGTTGCAGATTTCTAGATTCCCTGTGGAGCAACATCTTTGAGGAATCTAGGGGGAATTTAAAAGAGTCCTTAAGGCCCCGATTTTCACTTTGTCAGAATTCAAAAAATTGACAGTCGATCCTGAACTTCTCGGTGACACGAGTTCAATAGCGCAATCAGATTTTTCATCTGAGCCTTGTGTTTTTCAGCCACTTTTCAAAGTGAAGTTGCAGGTGTCAACATTCAATGTGTAAGCAGTCGTCTTCAGGATATTCGATGCCACGATATTGATGGTACAACCAGATCCATCTGTTTATCATCCTTGTCTTTAGATAGCCCAAGGATGTTAGTTATATGTAGTGTGATCATGTACTCCTTTTTTCCATGAGATGCATTGCGTTGTATGGATCCCTATTCATGTTTGATGAGGGATTTTGTTTTGTTATTGATGTGAGATGTAATTTCTATCATGGATTTGTTTTATGTTGTTTGAGATCCCTTTCCTGCCATGTTGGTGGGATACTCATTGTCACATGTATGTTTTTTTTAGATCCCTTTTCTTCCATGTTGGCGGGATACTCATTGTCACATGTATGTTTGTTTGAGATCCGTTTTTTTCCATGCTGGCATGATACTCATAGTCATTATATGTGAGTTATTGTCATACTGATAGGAGTCCTTTTTGTGAATGAGAGTTCCTAAAGTGGAACATCTTGTGGAGAGTTCCAGCCACACTTGTGTGAGGGAATTTTCCTTGTATGACAGAGAAAACACCACCCATGTACATCATCACTCTTTCCAGGACTTAATGCAGCAGCCTACACCATCTTGACACCGAGGCCTGGAGACGTATTCCATCCTGGATGAACTCCGTTATCAATATCATATGTTGCAAATGATTGTTATGTTCCACTTCTTTATAGCATGCAGATGTTCATTATGTTCATCAATGCTTTGATTAAATGCAATCCTAACAAATCATCTGAAGTAAAAGGTCTTGGTTTAAAGGGAAACGAAATTAACCCGGATCAACTGGTATTAGTGTGGTCTTCTTGCTGATATGAACCGTAAGCATGAGCCATTGAATGTGCAACAATGGAGGATGTCAAACACATGTACGAGACCATGCTCAGGGTGTCCAAGAAAGTGGAAATTCTGTATGAAGCTTATGAGAAGCAAGTAGCAGATAATGGTGAGTTGAAAACGCTTCTAAAAGTGGGGCAAGAGGAGAAGAAACGATTGTAGCTTCAGCTACAAGCCACGAGAGAGGCCTTGGAGGAAGTGAAGCGCAAGGAAGGTTCAGAAAAATCATCTTCACATGTTTCCAACTTGATAGCTGAGATAAACAGTTGTGATCATTATTCAGTTTCATCTTCACATGCTATTATTTATGTTGGAGATGTGGAGATACCCATTACAGGAATCAGAATGAGACTCCTTACCAAGATGCGGTACAAAGGAGGAGGACTTGGCATTCATGGCCAATCCATAACTCAGCCATTGGAGGTAGTGCAGAGACCTCGCTAAGCAGGTTTGGCATAAATTAAAGGAGAATTTTCAAAGGTGTCATAAGCCTCAATGACATTGGGGAAACCGAAAAGGAGAGAGAATGATAGGAACACTTTACCATCATCTTATGACAACACATATTGCAGCGAGAGAGTCAAGGCAAGCTCTCATTTCCATAATTACATCAGAGGAAAACATACATTGTTGAACTCATTAGGGGAAAATATTGATGGGAACACTTCACTATCATCTCATGGAAGTGCATGTCGTAATAGAAGAGATGAGACAAGCTCTCATCACCATGATCGCACCAGAGACCACGAGGAATGGTATAACAAGTCTTGATATTTTCAAGTTCATTTTCATTATAAACATGTTGCTAATCATGAATGTAAATCATGGAATAAGAAAACTTGTTGTTTTTGTGGTTTACATAACCATGTAATTGTTGAATGTTGGAAAAGAATGGTAGCACAAAGGAGGATAAGACATGGAAAGTCTTCTCCACAACAGAGAAAGAAACTGTTTAGGCAGGTCTGGAGAAAGAAGACCTTTTGCAACCATTGCAACCAAAGTGGTCGTCAAAGCACCATGTGTTTGAGGCTCCATCCAGAGCAGCACATTAAGGATGAAGCGTAGGTGTATGAACCAGTTGAAACATATGTTCGACAAGCAAATGTGCCACAGGGAGATTATCCATTCACTTTGATAAGTGAGAGATGGTTTTTCTAGAAGTGGTAGTGTGTCATCGCCATTTTTGTAAACCATACGTTGAATTTTAACTGTAAAATTGATGATGTGTTTTCCATCGCTTGTTAAGAAACCAAGATATTTTGGCCTTGTTTTGTAAATCATGTGATGCATTTCTTTCATGTAAAAGTGATGATGTGTTTGCCATCACTTTGAAATGCGACAATGATATTTTTGTCCTTGTTTTGTAAATCATGTGATGCATTTCGTTCATGTAAAAGTGATGATGTCTTGCCATCACTTCGAAATGTGACAATGGTATTTTTGGCATTGTAATGATAGTTGGGGTGTGATTTCCATTCGATGTAAACTTGACCACCGAGTATGAGTTATAAATTCATGGCAAGTATGGAAATGTTTGGCTCATAGTTGGTCATATTTGAGCATGTAATTTGCAAGAGATTGTACTAAAGTTTTGCAGAAGATGCAAGTTTTGGTTCATCGCTTATGGCTCCGAAGGACAAACGTGAAGGAGAAGGAAGGGTGAACTTTCAGGACACTTGTGCTGCAGACATTATACACAGAAGTTGCAGATTATTGTTGATTCTTTTGGAGGACCAAAAGCTCCTCAGTGGGGAAGATTGATCTAGGTGGCTCCAGAGACACACACGGGACAAAGAGGTCTTATGGAAGCTCAAAAATCAAAGTGATCATAATGTTGTCAAACTAGGACTAGAGCATTGATCTCATTGTCTTGATAGCAACGATGCGAAGAGTTCGTCAAATCGAACTCGTATGCGAAATTTAGAAGCAGTAAAAGTTTTGGGTTGACTTGATGAGGTGGCAGGCTTAAGGAGGACACCATTTCACAGAAACCTAGCCATCGGATTCCAGCCAGCTCTGGCCAGATTCCGAGCGAAATTGTGGGACACTTAAAATGTCTCCTACAGTTCAAATTCGAAATTTTCAATAATACCCAATCAGTTATTAAAAACAAAGAAATATTTAGAAAAAGGGGGTGGCAAGCCACCACCCCCTCCACCCCACTTGACCACACCACCCTCACATTACGGATTAATTAATTGTGGGGGGGTCAGTGGCCATGACCCCGTCACCCCTAGAGTCACCATCGGATATATAACCATATATAAACAAGTCTGTACGGGTGGTCAGCGGTCAACCCCGCCACCCCAACCATAACCATGATATATTAAAAATCTGTTGGTATATTTGTTGGGCGGGATGCCCAATGCAGACCAGACCCTCCTAAAATTTAAAAAATCATGCCCATTTATGGAGGGGTTGGGATTTGACCCCCCGACCTCTCCTCAACAAAGTTCGAACTTAACCAACGTGCCACAACGACTTCTTTGTGGAGTCTGCCCTCATTTTATTTATTTAAAATTGACTTTTCATTAGTGCATGTTGGCAGGTTGGAGCATGCAGTTCGAGGTAGGAGTAGACACAGATTTTGAGACAGATTCCTGTTTGATGGCAAGGGAATCTTTTGATCCCAAGGAGGTAATTTTCAGAATGTATTAAAATTTATATGCATTTTACCCAAAATTTCATAGGGAGCACAATGGTGTGCCCATATTTTCCTTTTGAGCAGTGGTTTTACAGATTCCCTATGAATGAGAATCTTTAGGAATCTTGAGGGAATATTTTAGATTCCTTGGAGGTCAAAATTCGCCGCTGTTAGAATGAGGTCAACCTTATACTCATTCTTCTCAGATTTTCGCAACAATCTCAATGGTGAGATCAGATTCCTGTTTTGAGTTACATATTTCCATTTTCCCTATGGAGTAGCATCTTTGAGGAATCTAGAAGGAATCTAAAATATTCCCTAAGGCCCATATTTTCACTTTGTCAAAATTCTGCAAATTGACTGTCAATCCTACACCTCTCGGCGACACAAGTTCAGCGGTACAGTCATATTTTCCATATGAGCCTTATTTTTTTCGGCCACTTTTCCAAGT
Source organism: Pinus albicaulis (assembly GCA_034641835.2). Lineage (NCBI taxonomy): Eukaryota > Viridiplantae > Streptophyta > Pinopsida > Pinales > Pinaceae > Pinus > Pinus albicaulis. The sequence goes on along the minus strand of JAXQQM020071522.1, from coordinate 41,993 downwards.
GGATTTGTAAATGTCAGCATTCAATGTGTGAGCAGTCATCTTTAGGATATTCAATGTCATGATATTGATGGTACAACTATATCCCACATTTTATCATCCTTGTCTTCAGGTAGCACCAGGATGTGAGGTATATGCAGTGTGATCATGAACTCCTTTTTTCCATGAGATGTATTGTGTTGTATGGATCCTTGCTGATGTTTGATGAGGGATCTTGTTTTGTTCTTGATGTGAGATGTAATTTCTATCATGGATTTGTTTTATGTTGTTTGAGATCCCTTTGCTGCCATGTTGGCAGGATACTCATTGTCACATCTATGTTTGTTTGAGATCCCTTTCCTTCCATATTGGTGGGATACTCATTGTCATGTGTATGTTTGTTTAAGATCCCTTTGTTTCCATGCTGGTGAGATACTCATAGCCATTTTGTGTGAGTTATTTTCATATTGATAGGAGTCCTTTTTGTGAATGAGAGTTCCTAAAGTGGAGTTCCTGAAGTGGAACATCTCGTGGAGAGGTCCAGCCACTCTTGCGTGAGGTAATTTTCCTTATACGACAAAGAAAGCACCATCCATGTACATCATCACTCTTTCCAACACTTAATGCAATGACCTAAATCGTTTTGACACCGAGGCCCGGAGATGTAGTCCCTCCTAGACGAACTCTGTTATCAATATCGTATGTTGTTAATGCTTGTTATGTTCATCTTCCTTGCAGCATGAAGATTTTCATTTATGTTCAATAACGCTTTGATTAAATGCAACTCTAACAGATCAGCCAAAGTAAAAGGTCTTGGTTTAAAGGGCAACGAATTTAACCCAGATCAGGTGGTATCAGAGCGGTCTTCTTGCTAATGGGAACAGTAAGCGTGGGCCATTTAATGTGCAACAATGGAGGATTTCAAAGACTTGTACGAGACCATGCTCAGGGTATCTGAGAAAGCGGACATGCTGTATGAAGCTTATGAGAAGTGAGCAACATATAACACTGAGTTGAAAATGATTATACAAGAGGGGTAGGAGGACAAACAGTTAGTGCAGCTTCAATTGAAAGCCACGGAAAAGGCATTGGAAGAATTTAAGTGTGACAACCAAACTCTTCAAAAAGAACATGTTTTGATGAAGAAAATTCTACGAGAAGAGAAGGATGGGAAGCAGAGATTGCAACTTCAGCTACAAGATGCGACAAAGGCCTTGGAGGAAGTGAAGCGAAACGAAGGCTAAGAGAAGTCCTCTTCACATGTTTCCAAATCGACAGCTGAGGTAAACATTTGTGATCATTATTCGATTTCATCTTCACATGCTATTATTTCTGTTGGATATGTGGAGATACCCATTACAGGAACCGACATGAGACTCCTTACCAAGATAGGGTACAAATTAGGAGGACTTGGCATTCATGGCCAAGCCATAACTCGGAAATTGGAGGTAGTGTAGGGACCTTGCTATGCAGGTTTGGGATACACTGAAGGAGAATGTTCAAAGGTGTCAGAAGCCTCCATGACATTGAGGAAATCGTTGAGGAGAGAGAATGTGTTGTGAAACCAGCTCCAAAAAGAGAAGAAAAGAGATATCAATGCCTTAGAAATAAGCCACTTTGAGGGGGAAACCTCCAATACATTACATGAATGAAAATTTATTGGATGATTCAAATTACAAAACCTCCTTTCTATATATAGGAGTCCATGGGGCCACAATGTAATCCTAGCTGACCTAACAATAATAATTTAAGGGCACAATAATAACAATATGGGGGTTACAAGGGTACAATAATAACAATAAGGGGGTTACACTAACAACAATAAGGGACTATACTAGTAATAAAGGGACCTAACATGCCCCTCTCCTTCAAAAAAGTGTTGTCCTCAACGCTTGAGTAGCTCTGGGTGCTTCTGTATAAAATTCTCATCCTCCCATGTAGAATCTTCGGTGGGTAAGTTCTTCCACTTGATGAGATACTCTGAAATTGATCGATTCCGTAGTTGTCGAGTTCTTGTTTCCGTGACCGCTTCCGGTTCCAATATGATTTTTCCTTCCTCATCAAGTTCTGGCAATATTGTTTGAACTGGAAGATTTTCACGTATAACCTTCTTTAAGCACGAAACATGGAAAACTGGATGTACTCGCGAAGAAGCAGGAAGCTCCAATTTGTATGCCATAGTACCAATCTTTTGCAACACCTTGTAAGGACCATAGTACTTTGGCGATAATTTATTATCCTTCTTAGCTTGCTTTAGGGACATTTGTTTGTATGGTTGTAGCCGTAAAAATACCCAGTCTCCTACATCAAAACTTCTCTCGCTGCGATGTTGATCTGCCTATTGTTTCATTCGATTTTGTGCCAAATTTAGGTTGTCCTTTAAGAGTTGGAGAACTTCTTGTTGATGCTCGATGTGATCTTCCACTGCTTGAACCTTCGAATTTTCTCTTAAAGATGATGTGATGGATGGTGGATGATATGCATAAAGTGCCATAAATGGGGTCATTTTTGCTGCAGTATGGAAGGAAGTGTTATACCACCATTCAGCGAGAGGTAACCACTTGACCCATTGTGTTTGTTTATCAGATACAAAACAACGAAGATATCCTTCCAAACATTTATTTACTATCTCAGTTTGACCATCGGATTGAGAATGATAAGATGAGCTATGAGCTAATTGAGTACCCAAACAAGAAAATAACTCCGTCCAAAAATTTCCAGTAAAAATGGGATCTCTGTCGCTCACAATAACCCTTGGGCTTCCATGTAGCTTTTGAATTCTGTCCATAAATGTAGTATCAACTGTACTTGCTTTAAATGGATGAGCTAATGCACAAAAGTGTGCATACTTGGTAAGTCTATCAACTACCACCATGATGACACTCTTTCCTTCGGACTTAGGTAAACCTGTGATAAAATCCATTGAAATCTCCTCCCAACGTTGACTTGGAATGGATAAAGGTTGTAGGAGTCCTGGGGTCTTAATTGTTTCCACTTTATTCTGCTGGCAAACCAAACATTCCGCCACAAACTTTCGAATATCAGATTTAAGGCCATCCCAAAAAAATTCTTTCTTCACCCTGTGGTAAGTTTTTAAAAATCCTGAGTGTCCTCCTAAAGGAGAAGTGTACAATTCCAAAAGAATCTTTTGTTTTAGTTGGGAATTCTTACAAAGATATAAGCGATCTTTGTACCATAAGGAATCATTTTTCCAACTAAATGTATCAGATGTACTAGGATCTTGCTGCAACTTTTGAATGAGTGTCCATACATCTTTGTCCTTCTTCCATTCATCTCTTGTTTTAGTTATCCAATCTGGTTGGATAATAGAAATGGCACAAAGCAATGCTTCCACCTCTTCATTCTTTCTTGAGAGTGCATCTGCAACAACATTAAGCTTTCCTTTTTTGTAGATTATTTCAAAGTCATAACCAAACATCTTTGTGACCCATTTTTGCTGCTCTTACGAAGATAGTCTTTTTTCCAAAAAGTGTTTAAGACTATCATGATCAGTTTTTACCTTGAAGTGTCTTCCCATTAGGTAAGTTCACCATTTCTTTAGTGCATGCAGTATTGCTAACATTTCCTTCTCATAAATAGGTTTCTGTAAATACTTTCCTTTGATTGGACGACTTTCAAAAGAAATGGGTCTTCCTTCCTGCCTTAAAACTGCACCAATTCCATTTCCCGAGGCATCAAATTCCACAATAAAGGTTTTTGTGAAGTCTGGCGTAGCTAAGACCGGTGCTAGGCACATTGCCTCTTTAAGATGTTTAAAGGCCTTAGTTGCTTCAGGAGTCCATGAAAATGCATCTTTCTTCAATAATGTTGTTAGAGGTGTTGCTATTCTCCCATAATTCTTAACAAACTTGCGATAATACCCTGTTAACCCGAGAAATCCTCACAACTAATTTATGGTTGTGGGGACTTTCCATTCCTTAATGGCTTTAATTTTGTTAGGGTCTACCTTAACACCCTCGTGAGATACAATATGACCCTGATATTCCACCTCTTGTACTCCAAAGAAACATTTGGATGTTTTTGCATATAATTGTTTCTCCTGCAATAGTTTGAGCACCCTGTCAACATGTTGAACATGATCCTTCTAAGACCTACTGTAGATTAGTATATCATCAAAAAATACTAGCACAAATTTTCTAAGGAAGGGTTTTAAAATGGAATTCATCAACCCTTGAAATGTAGAAGGTGCATTGGTAAGGCCAAAAGGCATGACTAAAAATTCATAATGACACTCATGAGTTCGAAATTTTTTTTTCGGAATATCTTCAGTCTTCATTCTAATTTGATGATACGCTCAACGAAGAACCAATTTGGTAAAATAAATTGCTCCATGTAATTCATCCAATAATTCATCAATCACAATAATGGGAAATTTATCTTTAATGGTGAGCTTATTGAGCTCCCTATAATCTGGACACATGCGCCATGATCCATCCTTCTTGTGTACCAATACTACAAGAGCAAAGAAAGAACTTTGACTAGGTTGAATTATACCCACCTCTGACATTTCGGCAATCATACATTCAATTTCGCTCTTTTGGACATAAGGATATCTATAAGGCCTGATGTTTGGAGGAACACTTCCTAGAATCAAATGAATAGGATGATCATGATCACGAATAGGTGGGAGTCCTTTTGGAGTTTCAAAAACCTTGGAATGATTGTCCAAGACTTTTTGGAGAACTACAGAAATAGATGATTTTGATGTTGGAACTTCTAGTGAGCATAATTGTGCAATTACGCCTCGTTGTTCTTTCTTTAGAAGCTTTGTCATGAAATTGGGGCTTATTATATTTCCTGGCTTCCCTGCAATACCCCGTAATTCAACTTCCTTTCCTTCTGAAAAAAAATTCAGGAAAATTTCTTGAAAATTAAAAGCTACCATCCCCAAAGATTGTAACCATTGTACTCCTAGTACAACATCAGCACCTCCCATAGGAATGGAAAGCATTGTACTATTCAATACATATTCCCCCATGGTTAACTTGATATTATGGCATTTTCCCGAGCAATTTATAGTTCCTCCATTTTCAACCATCACTTGACATTCTGGGGCTAGGTATAGGAAACAATTCAATTCCTTGGCTACCTTACAATGAATAAAATTATGGGTACTACCTGAATCAATCAACACTATTACTTTTTTCTTCTTGATATGTCCTTCTATCTTGAGAGTTTGAGGAGTGGTAATTCCTACCAATACATTACACGATATGGTCGGACTCATTTGTTCCTCTTCTTGTTCCTTTTCTTCTTCCTCTTCACAATCTATGCAAAATAATTTCTTCTCAGCACACTTATGACCTTTAGTGTATTTTCTATCACAACTGTAGCAAATCCCTTTTGCTCTTTTTTCTTCTAATTTTTGTGGTGTCAACCTTATAGGTTGTGGAAATCTAGGAGTAGCAACACTTCCCTCCTTATAGAAGTGAGTGGTAGGCTTCCTTGTCTCCATAATTTTACATTCAATTTTTCTTTCCAACCTGAATACCTTCTCCAATGAATCAGGTCCCAAAATGCAAAATTCATGTTGGATGTTATCCTTTAAAGTACCTATGAAGAGATCAATCCTGTGTTCCTCTGGAATATCAGTTACCCTTATATTCAATTTTTGGAAGTCCTTAATGTGCTCCCCCATTAAACCCTTTTGTTTTAGATTTATCGATTGGCTAAAGAAGGTGTTGCTATTTGTATCCTCATAATGTGCTATCATTTCCTCCATAAAAATTGACCAAGTGACAATTTTTTTATGGGAGCAAAGCCATCGATACCATACAAATGTATTTTGTTCTAAATGTAAAGTTTCAATGCGTACATTTTGTGTGTTTTTCACATTATGGAGATCAAAATATTGCTCCATCTGTAGTATCCACATTACAGGATCCCTTCCATCAAACTTCCTCATATCCGTTTTTGGAATATGGTGGTTCTTCCCACCAGCATTAGATTTTATGAAATCATGATTAAAATTTATTATGTTCTCATCATGAGTTTCCTCTACTATCTTTTCACCATTTGGAAACATTTCTTGTATCAACTTTGTCAAACCTTCCATGTCTTCTTTTAGATAATTCTTCATGTTTTCCATTTTCTCATCGATCTTAGCTTCCATGCCATCTATCTTAGATTCCATGCCATCCATCTTAGATTCCATGCCAGCTTCCATGCCATCTATCTTAGATTCCATGCCATTCTTCAAACCATCCATCTTAGTTTCCACGCCTTTCTTCAAAACTTCCATGTCATTTTTTGTTGCTCTTTGCGAGAGCGAAATTTGTTGCACTTGCTCTTGTAATTTTGATATGTCATGTTGCCATTCTTCGTCTTCATGAGTCATAGTAGAGCTTTGTAAAGGCTTAATGGGTGTTGAATTTTTTTTAGGGGCCATTTTAGAATCCAATACTGATATCTATTCTACAATATTCCCTTGGAATCAATTCAACTTGATTCTTCAAACCAGACTTATGCAATTTGGAAAAAAAAAAAAATACACACCTTTTACTTGCTTTTGAGGAGCTCGATATTGAAATTGAATTATCTCTATATTGAAATTGAATTATCAAGCTCCTGTAGTGGCCCTCTGAAGCTTCTTTCAAATGCCATAGGTCTGATCTGATTTGGATTCTTCAAGGCAAAGTTATGTCCAATCTCCCACAATGACCCAATTTTGGACTAGTTCAGTAGAGCGAACTTGTATGACTTTCCCCGTGTCACTATTTCCTCCTTTGGCTCTAAAATTGATAGAGCTAAAACTACAGTCTATGTACTTATGGCCACTTTTTACAACATTCTAATCCAATGCTCAGAGAGAGAGCTATGAATATTTTCCCATGATCACCTATTTGATATGAAATTCAGAAGCCTCAGAAAGCCCTAATTTCCACAGATCATATCTCCGAAAATATTGTGAACCAATATCTAAAATTATTTGACGATGTTCCTTAGGATTGCGGCTTTGTACTCTAAAAATTTCAGATTCTGAACCTTCATAGAAAAGAAATTATTACAAAAATACCATGATGACCTGTTTAGGTTAAATTCGGGAACCTACAAAATGACCTAACTTGCACAGATCATATCTCCGAAACAATTGCGAACCAAGCTCTAAAATTTTGCGACGATGTTCCTCGGGATTTTTTCTTTGCACTCTAAAAATTTTAGATTCTGAACCTTCGTAGAAAATAATTTATAGCAAAAATTCCACGATGACCTGTTTGGAGCAGCGAAACCCTAGAATCTCAAACCTCTGGTAGCAAATGTTGTGAAACCAGCTCCAAAAAGAGAAGAAAAGAGATATCAACACCTTATAAATAAGCCACTTTGAGGGGTCAACCTCCAATACATTACATGAATGAAAATTTCTTGGATGATTCAAATTACAAAACCTCCATTTCTATATATAGGAGTCCATGGGGCCACAATGTAATCCTAGCTGACCTAACAATAATAATTTAAGAGCACAATAATAACAATATGGGGGTTACAAGGGTACAAAAATAACAATAAGGGTGTTACACTAACAAAAATAAGGGACTATACTAGTAATATATGGACCTAACAGAATGATGGGAACACTTCACCATCATCTTATGACAACACATATCGCAAAGAGAGAGTTGAGGCAAGCTCTCATCGCCATAATGACATCAGAGGAAAACATACATTATTGAACTCGTTAGGGGAAAATATTGATGGGAACACTTCACCATCATATCATGGAAGTACATGTCGCAATAGAAGAGCTGAGACAAGCTGTCATCACCATGATCACACCAGATACCACCAAGAAAGGTATAAAAAGTCTCGATATTTGCAAGTTCATTTTGATTATAAGCATGTTGCTAATCATGAATGTAAATCATGGCATAAGAAAAATTATCATTTTTGTGGTTTACATAAATATTTGATTACTGGGTGTTGGAAAAGGATGGAATCACAAAGGAGGATGAGGCATGGAAAGCCTTCTCCAAAGCAGAAAAAGAAACTGGTTAAGTAGGTCTGGAGAAAGAAGACCTTTTGCAACCATTGCAACCATCAAAGAGCTACGTGTTCGAGGCTCCATCTAGAGCAGCACCTTAAGGACGAAGCGTCAATGCTTGAAATAGTTGAAATAGATGTTTGATAAGAAATCGTGCCACATGGAGATTATCCATTCACTTTGATAAGTGACAGATGTTTTTCTAGTGTGTTATGGCCATGTTTGTAAATCATATTTTGCATTTTAACTGTAAAATTGATGATATTTTTTCCATCGCTTGTCAAGAAACCATGATATCTTGGCCTTGGTTTGTAAATCATGTGATGCATTTATTTCATGCAAAAGTGATGATGTGTTTGCCATCACCTCAAAATGCGACGATGATGTTTTTGGCCTTGTTCTGTAAAGCATGTGATGTATTTCATTCATGTAAAAGTGATGATGTGTTGCCGCCACTTTGAAATATGGCAATGATGTTTTTTTCCTTGTAATGATATCTGGGGTGTGATTTCCATGCGATGTAAACATGACCACCGAGTTTGAGTTATAAACTTGTGGCATGTATGGAAATGTTTAGGTCATAGTTGGTCATATGTGAGCATGTAATTTGCAAGAGATTGTACTACAGGTTTTCAGAAGATATAGGTGTCAGTTCATCGCTTATGGCTCCGAAGGACAAAGGTGAAGGTGTAGAAATTATATGCACTAAGCATGCATATTTCCAAGATCCACCTGATCTCACACTATTTAAATTTATGCAAGATACTGAATCTATTCCACTTGTTAATCTTTTTCGAAAAAATTAATTGCACACACATGTGAAGCATAAACAAAAATTATCAATCGCACATAACAAAGTTTTTAACCGGGAAAGCCTAAAGCTGAAAACCCAAACTATATATTATGTAACATGGAGATCATATAAAAATATCATACAAGCATACAAAGCTTATCACAAGCTCTCAGTACAATACAATCGTCATACACTAATCAGGCCTAATCTTGTAAATCCATACACCGATCTTTGCCACCTGCTAGCCTGCCTCCACTGCGCAATCGCTGCTGAAGAATAGCTCTGAATGAATTTGACTTACTCCATTCTTGGCTACACAATCCTCATTGGCATCTCCACTGAGTGTTGGATGCAATCAATGCATCAATATGGTCATAACAGATAGTCTATCTTGTCCTTTCAACTATCTCTCCACTGGTCTCCACTAGAACTGCCATGCACTGTAGTTAACTGATGTATTCTTCAGTTGATTAATGAGTTATTATTTATGAATTAATTAACTAATTAATTCACTCCACTCTCAATAGTGTATCAATCAGTTAGACTAGATACAGCTAGCTCAACTGTGTCTAACTGAGTTAAACTAAATATAAATCCATAACTACTTCTTCCAACTGTGTCATAACTCTGCCACTTGAGTTCTTACTGAGTCCTCCATGCAATAACTCTAGTAAACCCTCAGGAATAGCATAATTCCTTTTGTCAGCTGCTGTGCCACATCTGTGCACTGAACTGAAGTGCTCCAAGAGAATAAGTTGTTGTTTAGAGTTTGATTATTATTAAGAGCTAATTATAATCAACATGGAGTCTATTTTTAGATTGACGATATATAAATAGACTTCGCCCAATATTCTAAAAATATAATTTCATCTATTTTTCCAACTTGACCAACCATTCAAAAATAGCATCCTGCAACTTCTGAAATATGATCATGATGTCTAAAAATAGACTTGTACCAAAAATAGCTTGTGGGCCCACTTAGTCAAGGTGACTCTTTTCACTAAGCTCATCATCTTGTTGAATCTCAAAACTCCCTCTCAACTAGATAGGGATTATCCTTCACCCCGATCCTGCCTCTATGGTATTCAAATTTTCTCTTGGTCAGCACCTTCGTCAAAATATCTGCATCCTGATCCTCCGTAGGAATGTACTGAAGTAACATGATCTTCCGCTGTATACAATCTCTGATATGATGACACCGGATATCAATATGTTTAGATCTATCATGAAACACAGGATTAACCGAGAGTTTAGTGCAACTCTGATTATCACAATGAATCACTGTGGGATCTAAATGTGAACCGAACAAACCAACCAGAATCTTCCTCATCCAGATAGCCTCACATGCAGCTAAACTTGCTGCCATGTATTCTGCTTCCGCTGAACTGAGTACCATAGATCTTTGTTTCCTGTTGTACCAAGAAACTGTGGTAGATACGATACTGAAAATCCCTCCTGATGTGCTCTTTCTTTCTGTTGGGCTTCCTACCCAATCTGCATCTATGAAGTCATGCAACTTCACCTCATCTATCTGTCTGTACCATAAACCATACTTAGATGTGCCCCTGAGATATCTCAATATATGCTTGCCCGCCTTCCAAAAGAGCTTGGTAGGATTAACCATCGCTTGTGAAATTTGGTTCACCGCATAGCATATGTCCAGTCTTGTATTGACTAAATATATAAGCGAACCCACCAACTATAGATAAATAGTGGCATCCACTACCTCTGCCAATTTAGCATCCTCTTTCTTCCAATTTCCTAGAAGAGGAGTGTCTATAGGCTTGCAGCCTTGCATGTGAAACTTCTCCAGTATCTCCCAAGCATACTTGCCTTGAGACACAAAAATTTCACCTTCCCGCTGCCATATTTCCAATCCAAGGAAATAATAAAGGAGGCCTAAATCCTTCATCTCAAACTCCTTTGCAAGATCAGCCTTGCATGACTGTAACAACTGCTCATCACCTGTTAGTATCAAATCATCAACATAAAGTACAATGATCAAAATATTTCCCTCAACCACAATCTGGTACAGGTTTTCATCCGCCTCACTCTTGGTGAAGCCAAGTCTAGTGAAATAGTTGTCAATCCGAGTGTACCAAGCACATGGTGCTTGTTTCAGCCCATACAATGCTCTTTTGAGCTTGCACACATGTGACTCACTACTGAAGATCTCAAATCCTTCAGGCTGCTCAATGTACACCTCTTCCTCAATGATCCCATTAAGGAATGCAGTCTTCACATTCATCTGATGAATGTACCAACCCATCTGCACTGAGAGAGCAAGGATGGTCCTTAAGGAATAATACCATGCGACAGGTGAAAAGGTTTCTTCATAGTCAATCCCCTCAATCTGTGAGAAGCCCCGGGCAACAAATCTTGCCTTATACTTCTCGACGCTCCCATCAGCAGTTTTCTTTACCTTGTAGATCCATCTTGATCCTACAACTGATTTTCCCACTGGCCTTGGAACAATCTCCCAAGCACTGTTTCTAATAATGGAGTCATACTCCTCCACCATGGCATCTACCCATGTGGGCTCCTGTGCTACTTCTTAAAAAGAAGATGGCTCTGTCACAATACACTTGATCATAAGATCCATGTATCCTATATATCAGTCAGGTGACTGTCTCTTTCTACGCTGTGATGTATGATCTCCTAAATTCTATGCCGCATCCACCTTCAATCTCTCAGCTTTTGTGGTACGCTTCCTACCTTGTTTGATGTTTGGTTCTACATGAGTGGACTCCTCCGCTCCATGAATCTCCTCCTGTGGCTGATCCACATCCAGAGGCTCATATTTAGGAACAAGAAGTTCCTCTTCCACATGCAAGTGTAGCTCCCTCTCAAGCGAAAACTTCATGGCTTTCACCTCATTGAATTTTATATCTCGTCGCATAATATTCATCCGACTGTTTAGAAAATACACACAATAGTTGTGGGGTGTTTCTGTGTACCCCACAAATATCCCAACTTCTGCAGTCAGCTCCAGCTTCTTCCTGGCATCCTTCGTCACATGAATGTAAACAGGTGAGCCAAAAATCTTCAAATGAGAAATATCAGGGTTCTTAACAGTAAAAGCTTCCTCGGGTGTACTCATGCCAAGTACTCTATGAGGACAATAGTTTTTCACATAAACTGCAGTGTTACATGCTTCCTCCCATAAGTGCATCAATAGGTCCTGGTCATGCAGCATCGCTTGTGCAACACCCACGATTGTTCTGTTCTTTCTCTCTGCGACCCCATTCTGCTGTGGGTTTTGAAGCACTATGAGTTCTTTTCGAATTCCTTATTTTCTACAGAAGTCTTTGAATTCTCCAGAGATGTATTCACCACCATTATCACTCCTTAGAGCTTTCACCTGCTTCCCCGACTCCTTTTCCACCAATGCCTTGAACTCACAGAACTTTGAGAATGTTTCACTCTTTTTCTGCATGAAGAAGATACAACATATACGAGAAAAGTCATCAAAAAATATCACATAATACCTGTGTTTCACTAGTGAAGCAACCGAGAATGCTCCACACACGTCTATGTGAATTCTCTCCAGGATCACTGAAGCACAGTTCTCCTTCTCATGAAATTTGGTCTTCACAAACTTACCCATTGTACATCCTTTGCACTAATCTGACTGTGCAAGAGTACCCTTGGGAATTCCAGTAGAAATTCACTGCAAAATCTTCAAAGCACCATGGTGAAGATGGCCCAATCTCCTGTGCCATAACTCGCACTCATCCCAACTCACCAGTTCTTCTACTTTGCCCACCATTGCAGTGCATCCATCTACCTATAGCTTGTAGAGATTCTTAATTCGAACCCCTATCTTCTTCATTTGACCCGTTGTTTTATGTAGAAGGAAGGCTTTTCCTTCACTGAAAACAACATCATAACCATTGTCTTCCAGTATTGTGACCGAGACCAAGTTCTTCTTCAGACCTGGAACATGCATGACATTCTTCAACAAGAACGGATTACCAGACTCCCTCTCAAAGGTAATGGTCCCAATTCCTGTCGCACTGTACCGACCATCATCGCCCATCTCTATATGCATCTAGAGGTCCTTCTCCTCCAAGTCACTAAACAACTCTTTGTCTCCCATCATATGGAAAGACACACCACTGTCAAGATACCACATCGATCCCATGCAGCTTGAAACCAAGCATGCGATCAAGGATAAATCCAGCTCAAATTGCGAGGCTAAGGCCTCTCTAGCTACAGATCCAACAAACTGCTTATTCTTCTTCTTCTATGGACAGTTAGTGGCGAAATGTCCATGCTCGTGACAGTGAAAACACTTCACTTTGGACAAGTCCTGCTTCTTGCCTTTCGCACCAGATTTAGAAGTATTTTTCTTCCCCTTCCCTTTCCTTGCTTTGGAAACCAAAGAAAAATTCTCTTCATCTTAATTCTTCAATGAAGATCCATCCCTGGTACCCCACCTTATCTCCTCCTGCACAAGATCCGACCAAAGTCGATCTCATCCTGGTAGTTTCTCCCATCCATTAACAGAGTCTTCGTAGCTATGCCAACTCTTTGGAAGCCCAAGGAGAGCCAAGCTCACCAAGTCATATTCATCAAAAGTAACCCCCACACTTCCCATCTCATCCTTTCAGTGGACAAACTTCGTGAGGTATTTTGGAATACTGTCGCCTTTCTCCATTTTTATTTTTTTGAGCTTGTCTTTAAGCGCCAACTTCCTCTAGTCACTTCTGCTTTGGAACAAGTTTGTCAAAGCATTACACATTAAGAATGGAGTGGATTTCCCATGAAGGCTGGACACAATTTGGTCCTTCACACCTTCCAACATAATCCTCCTCGTCTTTGCAGTCTTCTTTTTCCATGCATCAAGTAATGCAGCGTCGCTAGATCCCGGCTTAGGAACATCACTCTCGATGAAATCCTTCAGCCCATTATCCTCCAGCACTGCCTCCATCCTATCCTTCCAGGCTATGTAATTTTAGCTGCCATCAAGGGCATACTCCAATATCAACTCGTTGAAAGACATTTCAATGTATACTCGATTTCTGCACCAAGAATCTTCTGTAGAAAATTTGAATTGTCCACCAGCACAAACTCATTTCACAATTGCAATCTTCAATAAACAACGCTCCGATACCATGTAGAAATTATATTCACTAAGCATGCATATGTCCAAGATCCACCTAATCTCACACTATTTAACTTTATCCAAGATACTGAATCTATTCCACTTGTTAATCTTTTGCAGAAAAATTAATTGCACACACATGTGAAGCATAAACAAAAATTATCAATCGCACATAACACAGTTTTTAACCGAGAAAGCCTGAAGCTGAAAACCCCAAATATATATTATGTAACATGGAGATCATATGAAAATCTCATACAAGCATACAAATATTATCGCAAGCTCTCAGTACAGTACAATCGTCATACACTAATCAGGCCTAATCTTGCAAATCCATGCACCGATCTTTGCCACCTGCTAGCCTGCCTCCACTGCGCAATCTCTGCTGAAGAATAGCTCTGAATGAATTTGAATTACTCCATCCTTGACTGCGCAATCCTCATTGGCATATCCACTGAGTCTTGGATGCAATCAATGCATCATTATAGTCACAACAGATAGTCTATCTTGCCCTTTCACCGATCTCTCCACTGGTCTCCACTAAAACTGCCATGCACTGTAGTTAACTGATGTATTCTTCAGTTGATTAATGAGTTATTTTTTATGAATTAATTAAATAATTAATTCACTCCAATCTCACTAGTGTATCAACCAGTTAGACTAGATACAACTAGCTCAACTGAGTCTAACTGAGTTAAACTGAATACAACTCCATAACTACTTCTTCCAACTGTGTCATAACTCTAACACTTGAATTCTAATCGAGTCCTCCATGCAATAGCCCCAGTAAACCCTCAGGAATAGCGTAATTCCTTCTGTCAACTGTTGTGCCACATCTGTGCACTCAACTGAAGTGCTCCAAGAGAATAAGTTGATGTTTAGAGTTTGATTATTATTAAGAGCTAATAATAATCGACATGCATATATTTTTAGATTGATGATCTATAAATAGACTTCGCCCAATATTCTAAAAATAGAATTTCATCTATTTTTCCAACTTGACCAACCATTCACAAATAGCATCCTGCAACTTCTGAAATATGATCATCATGTCTAAAAATAGACGTAGTCTAAAAATAGACATGTGCCAAAAATAGCCTATGGGCCCACTTAGTGAAGGTGACTCTTTTCACTAAGCTCATCATCTTGTTGAATCTCAACAGAAGGATAAGGAAGGGTGACCTTTCAGGACACTTATGGGGCAGACATGTACACAACAGTTGCAGATTATTGTTGATTCTTTTGGAGGACTAAAATCTCCTCAGTGGGGAGGAGTGATCCAGGTGGCTCTAGAGAAAACACAAGACAAAGAGGCCTTATGGAAGCTCAAAAATCAAAGTGATTATAATGTTGTTGAAATAAGACCAGAGCATAGATCTCATCGTCTTGATCATAACAGTGCGAACAATTTTTCAAACCCATCTCGCATGCAAATATTAGAAGCAGTAAAATTTTTGTGTTGCTTGATGAGGTGGCAGGCTTAAGGACAAAATTTTGTAGAAAATTGACCGTCGGATTCCGGCTAGCTCTGTATGTATTCTAGGTGAAATTGTGGGACACTTAAAATGTCTCCTATAGTCCAAATTCAATTTTTTCAAAAATTCTGAATTAGTTATTACAAACAAAAAAATATTAAAAAAAAAAGGGGGTGGTGAGCCACCACCCGCTCCACCCCACCCGACCACACAACCCTCACATTACGAATTAATTAATTATGTGGGGGGGGGGGGGGGGGGCGGTCGGCAGCCATGACCCCGCCGCATCCATAGTCACCACCAGATATATAACCGTATATAAACAAATGTGGTGGGGTGGTCGACTCCCAACGCCGCCACCCTAACCATAACCATGTTATATTAAAAGTCATCGGCAGAGTTGTTGGGTGTGCCACCCAATTCGGACCTAACCCTCCTAAAATTAAAACAACCATGACCATTTATGAAGGGGTCAGGATTTGACCCCTCAACCTCTCCTCAATAAAGTCTGAACTTAACCAAAGTGCCACAACGACCCCTTTGGGGAGTCCACCCTCTTTTTTTTTATTTAAACTTGAATTTTCACCAGTGTGCACAGTCAGGTTGTTGCATGCATTTTGAGGCAGGAGAAGACACAAATTTTGAGACATATGCATGTTTGATGCCAAGGGAATATTTTGGTCCCATGGAGGTAATATTTTCATAATGTATTAAACTTTATATGCATTTTAACCAGAATTTCACATGGAGCGCGATGGTATGCCCAGATTTTCATTTTGAGCAGTGGTTTTGTAGATTCCCTATGGAGGATAATCTTCAAGAATCTTGAGGGAATCTTTCAGATTCCTTGGAGGCCGAAATTCGCCGATGTCAAAATGAGGTCAACTTTATACTCATTCTTCTTAGATTTTTGCAAGGATATCAATGGTGAGATCAGAATCCTACTTTGAGTTGTATATTTCCAGACTCCCTATGGAGTAGCAAATTTGAGGAATCTAGGGGGAATCTAAAATATTCCCTAAGGCCCAGATTTTCACTTTATCAAAATTTAGAGAATTTATAGTCGATCCTACACCTCTCGGTGACACAAGTTCAACAGAGTAGTCAGATTTTCCATTTGAGCCTTATTTTTTTCAGCCACTTTTCAAAGTAGAGCTATAGGTGTCAGCATTCAATGTGTGAGTATTCGTCTTCAGGATATTCAATGCCACAAGATTGATGGTACATCCAGATCCAGCAGTTTATCATCCTTGTCTTCAGATAGCTCCGGGATGTGAGGTATATGCAGTGTGATCATGTACTCCTTTTTTCCATGAGATGCATTGTGTTGTATGGATCCATGTTGTTGTTTGATGAGGGATAGTTTTGTTCTTTATGTGAGATGTAACTTCCATCATGGATTTATTTTATGTTGTTTTAGATCCCTTTGCCACCATGTTGGCAGGATAATCATTGTCACATGTATGTTTGTTTGAGACCCCTTTTTTTCCATGTTGGCGGGATACTCATTGTCACATGTATGTTTGTTTGAGATCCCTTTCTTGCAATGCTAGCAGGATACTGATAGTCATTATGTGTGAGTTATTTTCATACTGATAAGAGTCTTTTTTGTGAATGAGATTTCCTAAAGTGGAACATCTTGTGGATAGGTCCAACCACTCTTGCATGAGGGAATTTTCCCTATATGATAGAGAAAACACCATCCATGTACATTATCACTCTTTCGAGCACTTAATGCAGTAGCCTATACCATCTTGACACTAAGGCCCGAAGATGTAGTGCCTCCTAGATGAACTCTGCTATCAATATTGTATGTTGCTAATGCTTGTTATGTTCCTCTTCTTTACAACATGAAAATGTTAATTTATGTTCATTAACGCTTTGATTAAATCCAATTCTAACACATTAGTTGAAGTAAAAGGTCTTGGTTTAAAGGGAAGAAAAATTAACCTGGATCAAGTGGTATTAGAACAGTCTTCTTGCTGATGTGAACCGTAAGCATGAGCCATTGAATGTGTAGCGATGGAGGATGTCAAAGACATGTACGATACCATGCTCAGGGTATCTGAGAAAGCATACATGTTGTATGAAGCTTATCAGAAGCAAGCAACAGATAACGTTGAGTTGAAAATGCTTCTACAATAGGGGCAGTAGGACAAACAATGAGCGCAGCCTCAATTGCAAGCCACGATAGAGGCATTGGAAGAATTGAAGAGTGAAAACCAAAGTCTTCAAATAGAGCATACTACGTTGAAGACACTTCTACGACAAGAGAAGGAGGATAAGCAATGATTGCAGCTTTAACTACAAGCTGCGAGAGAGGTGTTGGTGGAAGTGAAGCACAAGGAAGGCTCAGAGAAGTCATCTTCACATGTTTCCAAATCGACAGCTGAGGTAAACAGTTGTGATCATTCTTTAGTTTTATCTTCACATGCTATTATTTTTTATGGAGATGTGGAGATACCCA
The DNA here is from genome assembly GCA_034641835.2 of Pinus albicaulis. Lineage (NCBI taxonomy): Eukaryota > Viridiplantae > Streptophyta > Pinopsida > Pinales > Pinaceae > Pinus > Pinus albicaulis. The sequence continues at coordinate 24,176 of JAXQQM020071522.1, read as the reverse complement.
TTACAGGAACTGGCATGAGATTCCTTACCAAGATGGGGTACAAAGGAGGAGAACTTGGCATTCATGGCCAAGCTATAACTGAGCCAGTGGAGGTAGTGCAAAGACCTCGCTACGTAGGTTTGGGATACATTGAAGGAGAATTTTCAAAGGTGTGAGAAGCCTCCATGACATTGGGGAAACCGTCAAGGAGAGTGAATGATAGGAACATTTTACCATCATCTTATGACAACACATATTGCAGAGAGAGAGTTGAGGCGACCTCTCATTGCCATAATGACATCAGAGGAAAACATGCATTTTTGAACTCGTTAGGGGAAAATATTGATGGGAATACTTCGCATCATGTCATGGAAGTGCATGTTGCAATAGAAGAGCTGAGACAATCTCTCATCACCATGATCATACTAGGGACCATCAGGAAAGGTATAACAAGTCTCGATATTCACAAGTTCATTTTGATTATAAGCATGTTGCTAATCATGAACGTAAATCATGGCATAAGAAAATTTTTCGTTTTTGTGGTTTACATAACCATGTCATTTTGTAGTGTTGGAAAAGAATGGCAACACAAAGGAGGATGAGGCGTGGAAAGCCTTCTCCATGGAAGAAAAAGAAACTGTTTAAGTAGGTCCGGAGAAAGAAGACCTTTTGCAGCCATTGCAACCAAAGTGGCCATCAGAGGGCCACGTGTTCGAGGCTCCATCCATAGAAGCACCTTAATGACGAAGCGTCGGTGCATGAACTAGTTGAAACAAATGTTCGATAAGCAAGCATGTCAGAGGGAGATTATCCATTCACTTTTTAATATTCCTAATTAGTCCTAAGCTAATTGGAATATTAAATTTTGTTTCATTTCTTTATTTAAAGAATAAAAGTGTAAAGGAGGTTCAATAAACTCCTAATAAATAATAAATCAGAGCCAAGTGTGAAAAAATCTAAATCTGGGCTGCAAAATCAAGCACCCTTAGGTGTGAAAGGGGCTGAACATTTTGACTGGGTCAACCTTGACAAAATCTACAACATTGTCTTGGAGGAGTGGCCATCAATGACGCACAATGCAATTTTAGATGGAGCTGCTTGGTGTAAAAGGAGTGATTTCAATGAAGGTGGTTTAGGTTTTTCAAGCTCTCAACTTATAAAAGGAAGAGGATGGCAGCATGAGGAGGTTGTTGATGATATTTTATTTTCTGAAGTATTTTCTGTTTAGACATACAACTTTCTTTGGTTGTTTAGCCTAGATTGCAAATGTTGTTTAGCATTGGGTGTTCCTAATCGGGAATCCCACCTCTTCCCATTGAGTAGCTCTTGGGAGAGTCTTGTATTGTGTAGTCCACTATCTAGCTTGAGGCCAAGCTTCTTCTTCCAACTACAACGGAGATCTTGTTGAGGGTTTGGTTGTCTTTGAAATATGCATCAAGTGGAGGCTAGATCTACTTAGATCTAGACCATTTCAGTGCTCCTTTTCAGTGGAGAAGTATTTTATTACATTGGCAAGAGAGTATTGAACATCTTGAGCATCATTTTCAGATCTTGGCAAGTGGACAAACATACTCTAAACCCTACAACGTAGTATTTCTTCCAGAGCTGTGTTATTCCTGTAGGTGATGTTGTAGGGTGTTATGGAATTCCATCTGTAGAGCTGGTTTTCATGTGTTGGGGATCTTCCCTTCACTTTGGATATCCCTTGGAGGAGATCTATACATTGTTCATTTCAGATCTGATCTGCATGTTTCTGAATACTTTTGAATATCTGAATATTTATGCAATTCTGTAACTTAGATCTGAGATCTACTTCATGTACATGGTGTTTTGCTAGAAACCCCAAGGGGGATTGGAAGAGGAGCCTCTATAGTGTATGGATCTATTATAGATCTAACATTTCATGCACTTATATTCTCTAGGTCTAAAGTGTAATGTTCAGTTGTTGTATGCTCAATAAAATAACGTTGTCAAGCCTTTTCAGTCTATATATGTGATTTCAGCACCTCTTTTGAGGATTTCCTTCTGTTGGAGACTTGTATTTACTATTGTACATCTTATGGGCCACATTTTACATCTGATTTGCTATTGTAAATGCTAAATAAGAGTTTCCATATTGGCCTCTTGCTCTTACTTTGATGATCTGCGTTATTTTTCCTGCATATCTTTCATATATTGATGCAGTCCCTATTTGGGAATATTACACACTTTGATAACTGAGAGATGGTTTTTCTAGATGTGGTAGTGTGTCATGGCCCTGTTTTTAAATCATATGCTTCATTTTAAATGTGAAATTGATGATGTTTTTTCCATCACTTGCTAACCAACCATGATATTTTGGCCTTGTTTTCTAAATCATGCGATGCATTTCCTTCATGTAAAAGTGATAATGTGTTTTCCATCACTTTGAAATGCGACAATGATGTTTTTGGCCTTGTTTTGTAAATCATGTGATTCATTTCGTTCATGTAAAAGTGATGATGTATTTCCATCACTTCGAAATGCGACAATGATTTTTTTTTCCTTGTAATGATAGCTGGGGTGTGATTTCCATTCGATGTAAACTTGACCACCGAGTATGAGTTATAAACTCGTGGAAAGTATGGAAATTTTAGGTTATATTTGGTCATATTTGAGCATGTAATTCGCAAGATATTTTACTACAGTTTTGGAGAAGATACAAGCGTTGGTTCAACACTTATGGCTTCAAAGGACAAAGGTGAAGGATAAGGAAGGGTGACCTTTCAGGACACTTGTGGTGCAAACATTGTACAAAGCAGTTGTAAATTATTCTTGATGCTTTTGGAGGACCAAAAGCTCCTCGTTGGGGAGGATTGATCCAGGTGGCTCCAGATACACACACAAGACAAAGAGGGCTTATGGAAGCTCAAAAATAAAATTTACCAAAATGTTATTGAACCAGTACTAGAGTGTAGATCTCATCGTCGTGATCGCAATGGTGCAAACAGTTCGTCAAACCAATCTTGTATTCGAAATTTAGAAGCAGTCAAAGTTCTAGGTTGACTTGATGACGTTGAAGGCTTAAGGAGGACACAATTTTGCAGAAATTTGGCCACCTGATTCTGAACAGCTCTGACTAGATTCCAGGAAAAATTGTGGGACACTTAAAATGTCTCCTACGGTCCAAATTCAAAATTTTCAAAAATTCCCAATTAGTTATTAAAAACAGAAAAATATTAAAAAAAATGGGGTGGCTTTCCACCACCCCTACCATCCCAACCGAGCACACCACCCTCACATTATGGATTAATTAACTGTGGGGGGATCGGAGGCCATGACTCTGTTGCCCCCGGAGTCACTACCGGATATATAATCGTATATAAACAAATGTGGCGGGGTGGACAGCAGTCAACCTCGCCACCCCAATCATAACCATGTTATATTAAAAAGCCGTCAGCGGAGTTGTTGGGTGGGCTACCCAATGTGGACCTGACCCTCCTAAAATTAAAACAACCATGCCCATTTATGGAAGGGTTGGGAGTTGACCCCCCGACCTCTCCGCAACTAAGTCCGAACTTAGCCAACATGCCACAATGGCTCCTTTGGGGAGTCTGCCTTCATTTTTTTTATTTAAACTCAAATTTTCACCAGTGCGTGCATGCAGGTTCGAGCACATAGTTCGAGGTAGGAGTAGACATGGATTTTGAGACAGATGCATGTTTGATGTCAAGGGAATCTTTTGATCCCAGGGAGGTAAAATTTTCAGAATGTGTTAAAATTTATATGCATTTTAACCAGAATTTTGTAGGGAGCGCGATGATGTGTCTAGATTTTCCTTTTGAGCAGCGTTTTTCATATTTCCTATGGAGGATAATCTTCAGGAATCTTGAGGGAATCTTTCAGATTCCTTAGAGACCAAATTTCGTCAGTGTTAGAATGAGGTCAACCTTATACTAATTCTTCTCAAATGTTCACAAGGATCTCAATGGTGAGATCAAATTCCTATTTTGAGTTGTAGATTTTTAGATTCCCTATCGAGCAACTCTTTGAGGAATCTAGGGGGAATCTAAAAGATTCACTAAGGCCCAAATTTTCACTTTGTCATAATTCAACAAATTGACAGTCGATCCTACACCTCTCGGAGACACGAATTCATCGGTGCAGTCAAATTTTCCATCCGAGGCTTATGTTTTTCAGCCACTTTTCAAAGTCGAGTTGCAAGTGCCAGCATTCAATTTGTGAGCAATCATCTTCAGGATATTTGATGCCATGAGATTGATGGTATAGCCAGATCCAGCATTTTTTCATCCTTGTCTTGAGATAGCTTGAGGATGTGAGGTATATGCAGTGGGATCATGTACTCCTTTTTACCATGAGATGCATTGTGTTCTATGGATCCCTGTTGATGGTTGATGAAGGATCTTATTCTGTTATTGATGTGAGATGTAAATTCTATCATGGATTTGTTTTATGTTGTTTGAGATCCATTTGCTGCCATGTTGGAGAGATACTCATTGTCACATGTATGGTTGTTTGAGATCCCTTTGCTGCCATGTTGGCTGGATACTCATTGTCACATGTATGTTTTTTTGAGATCCCTTTGTTTCCATGCTGGCGGGATACTCATGAGTCATTATGTGTAAGTTATTGTCATACTGATAGGAGTAATTTTTTTGAATGAGAGTTCCTAATGTGGAAAATCTCGTGGAGAGGTCCAGCCACTCTAGCGCGAGGGAAATTTCCTTGTACGACAAAGAAAACACCATCCATGTACATCATCACTCTTTCCAGCACTTAATGTAGTGGCCTACACCATCTTGACATTGAGGCTCGGAGACATAGTCACTCCTAGACGAAATCTGTTATCAACATCATATGTTGCTAATGCTTGCTATGTTCCTCTTATTTACAGCATGCAAATGTTCATTTATGTTCATTAGTTCTTTAATTAAATGTAATTCTAACACATCATCCGAAATATAAGGTCTTGGTTTAAAGGGCAGCGAAATTAACTCGGATCACCAGCTCCTTAATCATCAATGGAAAAGGGCCATACCATCACTGAAGTACAATATCGAAAATGTTTTGAAAGAGAGAAGGACTCCTCTTTTCATAGTCAACACCATGCCAATACAAGCGTGATGTAGACCAAAAATATGAACCTCAGCTTGCAATCATGTCTCTATCAATTCCATGCCATCTCTTAATTTAACATGCTCCCCCTAAGCATGTAATGGGGCTGCAATCATACTCTCTTCCTACTACAATAAGCCTCCTTACCAAGTGCAACACACTACTCCTCATGAACCATGACTCCAATTGAGTTTGGACATTATATACAATGAATTACAATACAATACAATGCCTCATGGAGAAAATACATAGTTGTGACAAGTAGATAGGACCAAAATATAACTCTACACCTACAACCAACCATTACTCTATGGACTCAATTTTACATGATCCACCCAATGTAGTGGAGCTATATAAAAGATATACATCATAATACATGACTTGGACTCCATTGACCCATACATAAAATGATAAAACATATCAGATACCATGGGTAACTCCATGATAAATGTACCCAAAAGATGATACCATGATAGTACAAGGATTTTACAATTGCACACAAAGGTTCTCATCATCAATACATGCATAAAAACATAACATAACATGAGTACAAGGAATATCTAAGCATCAACATGTGCTCCATATGGTAGAAAAAATACAGTGTAATACATTTCATATGAATCAATTACAAGAGCCCCATGAGAAATGAAATAATCTCGCAATGCCTAATAGAAAAAATAGAAGAACTAGCAACATCATATGCTAGTGCATGACCACTCAACATCTAGGCCATCACCATCCCAAAAATGAAGATCCTGCAGCAAGATCATAAAATCCACTAGCAACCACCATGCTCCACCTAGGTAAAACAATAAAATCATCAAATAGCATCAACATGGAAATATGTCATGGAATTAACATATACATCCTCATCATGAGCAGAAAATTATCATCAATGTGGCATAAACAACAAATTAATGAGAAAAAAAAGTCATCGGAAACAACATGTATACTCCATATATGAGCAACAATATATCTCATAAACAACCTGCATGATATAAAAATAGCTAAGAAATACCATTCTCTCCCTCCATGCAATAGCAACATATTATTCATCCATATAATACATATCAGAAACATGAATGATTCATCTAGAGGTAAAAACATAAGCAACGAGGTACATAAACTCTAGATGATCCAACAAGAAAAATGTGGTAGCATCAATAAAAATCATCCTACATAAAGCAATGTCAACATTCTAAAAATCCATTAGGAAGCACACATTCTCCCCCTGACTATGTGATCCTCCATCACACCTCGATCATGCACATAAGACAACCACGTGGTTTTCATATCTCTAAAAACATCTCAACATGAAGATGCTCCAAAAACCATTAGTAACAACATAACTAATCTAACTGATAAAATAGACTGGAAGAAAATATATCAAAAATAAAATGCACTCCAAACCTCAAGAACTCCCACTGAACACATGCATCTCTAAAAATGTGGATTTGTATTCACATACATATTCCCATATGGTTTTTCATTTAAAAAAATTCATGCAAATCGTAATTCAACCATATGTTCCCCTTAAGGCCAAGAAGGACTCAATTTTTTTATGGAAGCTCCATACTTCTCTTTTTTCTTGCAAACTTTCATCTGTTGAACCTTATTCTTCTTTTCGTATTCTCCTCTCCATAGATGGATCTCCTGAAACACATGGGTAGCTTGCAATCATTCGCCTTATGACCAATATTGTCACACAAATAACATATAACATGACCAAGTAATAGTGGAATAACTTGATATTTTTTATTGAACTAACTTGTATTCCTCGCATGTTCCCTACAGTTAATAGCCCTATGGCAAAAATCATTGCATGAGAAACAATAACCATAGAATGTACTATTATACCTAATGGATCGAGATCTCCTATGCATATATTCTTAATGTAGCTTCTCCTTTTGATGAGATAAATTTATCTCTCCATTTTTGCAACTTATTGTTATGTGTCTACGAACTCCACACTTGTAACATTTTCCAATTATATTCTTCTTCTTTGGCCTTCTTCTCTTATTATGCTTCTTGTTTCATGGCTCATGGATCTCATTATTTTTGCTGCAACTAGGTGCTCTAACATTTTCATCTTTTCTTGTATATGCTTGAGCACTAGTTTTGAGCCACTCTACTTCTTCTCTTGCATAAATTAATTTTTCCTTCAATCTTCAAATTTCTACTTCAAGCTCCATTACATTCAATTTCTCTTCATTTTTTATGCTCGATATCTCACTGCTATCACTCATGATTTTATCTTAATCTTATGAGGAGGATTGATTAGTTACTGTAATAAAGGTATAATCCTTTGCATTTTTCTCCATTTTTGAAAAATGCAATTTTCCTCCAAGATACAAATTCTCCAACCTGTCCAACATTTCTTTAGAAGTCTCAAAATGCCTCACATGAATGCTATCATATTTTAAATTTTTATTCAAAATAATCATTTTAACTAAATCGTTAGATTTATCTTTAACTCCATATTCAACTGATAGAAAAATATCTTCATCCATGGATAAAAAAATATGAATCCAAATTTACTCTCCAAGTTGTAAATTTACCTTTGTGAAGTACTGGAATACCTTGTTGATCCATTTTGTAAATTTTGCAAAAATTATGCCAAAATATCCAATATCCATTGTCCAACAATCAAGCTACACCTGAGAGCCCCGTTTTAATAACAATTGTCAGAAACTAAATCACCAGTGAGAGGGGGGAGTGAATCAGTAGTGTGGCACTTTCAAAAAAAATCTCCAATTAATTAATATTTTACCATGCATAAACTGAATCACATAAAAAAAGATTATAGCATCAAACATAAATTATAAAACATGAAATAAATCACACAATAGACACAAGTGTTTCTGGTGGAAAACCCTTCCCTGGGAAAAAAACCACCCTGCTACTATTGCATTCCTCAATTATTTCACTAATTTGTCAATAAAATTATACATTGATCAACTGACTCCCATGAGCCAGAAGACTCGAATTCTTTCACAATATTTTGGCACCAATCAGATAGGAAATTATTTCTCCTAGGGATATACGAACTACCATTCACTGAAGGCCACCACATCAATGATCCTCGTTCAGTTACTCTTTAACTGAACAATTGACTCTACAATATCTGATCTACTAGTACTATCTTAACCAATGAGCCTTGTACAGTTTCTGTCAAACTATCTAACCACCATTGGATGGATAAATCTCTTCCATCTACTGAATCTTCTAAGTCGTTGTCTACTTAAAGCCTTCCCACCTTCATTTCCTCCATGCAAGCCTCATTTCATATATCTTAAGACTGGACTCCTAAAACTTACTCAACATGACAAGTGCAGCAACATAGCATAAAATCTCAAATAAAATTTGAAGAATAAAATAGGAGAATATAATCTCCACTAGCTTACACACAATACCAGTAATCACTTCTCTAATCAACAATCCATCATCTACTCACTCCGCGAATCTAATGGCTGAAACATACTTCAACTCACTACTGCTACAACTGCAAAATGCTTCATAAATTCTACATAATAAAGCTCACACAGTTTGTAGGGTCTTCTACAAGATCACACTCACTCCACATACTAATGTAATCAACCATACTCACTATGATCTTTCTCCAATATGTAGATAAGCTCAAGTTATCAACTCAATAATTACACAAAAACACTGGCCTTCACAACTCTCTTCATATGCTTGATTTGATCAAGATTAAGCTCATTGAATTAATCAACCACTAACTCCATTAGCCTTATTTATATTTTCAACTTTAATCAGCTTAAGGATGTCCCATAAACTTTTCTGACCATGAAAATTTTTGATCAAGGATGTCGCCAAAACACAAAAACTAGCTCCACAACATGAGGAATGTGGAGCAATTTTCATGAAAAATCCTCAATCTCTACCTTATCACTGTCATCCATGCAACTGGAGCTATAAATTCTCCCTTGAGCCACAACATCATTGTCATCCATGCAACGACAACATCTCCATCCAAATCAACATGCTTGGAATCGATCTCCTCAACAACCACAACATCATCTCCAGTAGGTCTATTAATAGGTATGATGACATCAAGGCCAACCAACAATACCATCACATGTGGATCCATCTCCAAACACTCATCACTCACACATATGTCCAACAACACTAAGAGCTTGTTGACATCAATTTCAACACTACAATGCCAACATACTTCAAAAAACTAAATTTCAATATCGATGAGTTATGATTTAGAAACCAACAAAGATTGAATATTGTGATCACAAATCCAAGATGCAATTCAAGGAAGTGAGCTAATGTCTCCTTAAAGGATGTAGTCTAAGAAATTTTGAAATAAACTCTGCAAGATTACAATGATGATGATCAGAAAGCCAGAGATCAAATTTACAGTGAATTTTGAAATAAATGGCAACAATTCATTATGGATTGTGGCTCAAAGAAAGTCATATCCATATATAAAAAATTTGTGATCTTACTAAAATGTTTAATTTTTTCTCTTCCTTTGAGAGGTTTCATTAAAATAATTTTCATGTATGGCAAGAAATGTTGATTGTTTGAGGACAACTTTAGGATTTCTGGAAATTTGTTCCATCCACTATTCGAAACAAAATTTACATTTGATATCATTAAATCCCTTAATATATTGTGTTGATCACTCATAAACTGTTCTGGAAGATATTGCACCTATTGTTGTAGACACTTGGATTCTAAGAACAATATTTGGTTCAGAATGATAGAGAATCATTGAATGAAGTATTCTTGATCAATTGATGGTAAATTGTTACTAGGGTTTTGGTCATGTGAATATGAATTGAAAATTATAGGTTTTTTAGACCTTAGAATACAAATAAGATGAATGATAAAGCCCCAAGGTTTATAACAAACCATATAATTGGTGTTTTCATTGAAAGTAGAAACCCTATATTTGCGAAGAAGGAATTTCATGAGGATGATGACATGCATAAGCTAATAAAGTTGCATATGGGTGTAAGAGGACTAATATCAAGAGGGAGATGGAATTCTTCTAAAAAGTTAAGTATTTTTTATATTTCCTATTTGATTATTATTCTTTTCACTAGTATTTAATTTTTATTATTTGTAATCCCTGCTTTGTTTGTAATTGTTCTTCCATTACCTCTTATTGAGGATTGCAGGTACATAGTTAAGGTTTCCCAGATGTTGGAAACATATGAAAAAACCATGGAAGAACAAAGAAAAGCGTGTGAAAAGAGGACTTTTGTTGAGGGACATTGTACTAAATAATATCTGGACTCAAAGGGAGTGATTAGATTAGCAATATTGAAGTAGGTTTTGATAATGACGTCTACAAGATCTATCAATAGAATTTTCTCCTAGTGAGAGGGAGACGATTGTGACAAGACATTTGTCCCAATGATGAGGTACAATTATATTATCATTGTTTTGAAGATTGCACCCATTTGATGCTAAAATTACTTTCCTTAATAATTGAGGAGGAAGAAGTGTACATAAGAGATACCTCAAGCTTCTAATATATAAGATCAAGCATGTAGAAAATGTGAAATTGAAAAATACAAGGAAATATCTGTGGCTAGAGGATTCTCCCATGAAGAGGAATAATATTATAATGAAATATTTGCATTGGTTTCCACATACACAATTATTAGATCTATTGTTTCCCTTGCTTCGTTTATGGTATGGAAGCGACATCATATGGATGTGAATACTTCCTTCCTAAATGGTGTGATTGAGGAAGAGGTGTACATATAACAACCTCAAGGTTTTTGAGGTTCATGATAGGATAACCTCATGTGTGCATACTGAAGAATACCTTGTATGGACTCTGTTGGTGTCCCGTGTTTTGATAGTTTGGCAAATCAAAAGACAAGGCAACATCAGAACCAATCTTTAGAGTTACAGGATCTAGTCCTCCTGCTCTTAGAGAGGGATCTCTCAAATTTTTTTTGCAAAGGTTTATCTTGTGTGCTTAGAGTATTGGTTTTAGACTAGTTATCAAGTGCAGGTATTTGTTTGTTTGGTTGGATTGAATTGATACAGCTAAACATAAAAGGTCTAGGAAAGATATATAGGACAGTAAAATATCTGTTTCATTGGGTAATGGAGTCAAGAAAAGGTCATAACACACTTATCAAAGGATATGGGATATCAAAGGGAAAATCTAACTTGGCCATAGGATCCTTTTGTTTTTGGAATGGAATGAACATTAATGATTTGGAAAGAGAGTTTTAATTCTCAACAAAGGGAATTTGAAAGCATAATTTGAAACAATAAAGAGTTCTTTGATAGACAGGGCTAACCATAAATTCTACAAATCACACCTTTAAGCAAACAATGATTTCAAAACAACTTTCAAAGTAAAATCTAAGATTCGGGGAACACCCTATTTTCTTAAAGATTTTATTCTAAAGGACTTTAGAAAACATATAATATTTACTGATAATCACAGTCATAGAAGAGGGAACACCTAAAAACATCTATGATCATAATTAAAACTACCTTTAAGCCAATTGTTTAAGTGAGAACAAAGGGAAAGATCAAAACAAACCTCTCTGATTCACTATAAGAAAAGAAATTCAAAGGGAGACTTCAATAACAGTTTTTAAGTGGCAACAGAAAAGCAGGGAGAACCATAAATCATGCTGAAACCAACTGTTCAAACTATTAAGGAAATAAAAAACCATGAAGACTAAAGAGAAGGATTAAAGCCTCTAAAATACTTTAGCAGAAGAAAACATAAAACAGTGAAGGATGAACAGGTCTAATGTGCATCCAAGAGCCATTTCTTAGCCTAATACTTTCTATCCTATTGTAGTAAGAAATTATGGAACATAATGAAAACAGGGGAGAAACATGAAATAGTTCAGAATACTTCACCAACAGCCAAGCTCATGAATCCAATGGTAGAGCCTTCTCAGGAACAAAAATGCAACAACATCATCAAGATCTCTGAGACTTCAATTTGTTCTTCAACTTCAAAGGACTATGTATTGATTTCAGAGAGTTTCAATATTACAGCTTGTGATCAAACAACAACCAACCAAAAACACTTCATCTTCTACAGAAGTATTTATAGAAGGATGGAGAGGTGGGATCTGATAAAAGATCTCTAAAGGCAATTAATACAGATTCGAGACTTCATGGCCTTTTGAGGGGCTTGATGAAGACTTTTACAAGTGGTTCTCTGTATTAACTGTTTTACATTTATGAATTAAGCTCAGTGGGAGCTTTATTTGACTTTGACGCTCTGTTTCTGTGTGGAATAACTCCGCAGATATTTTATTTATTTAAGTTCCTTTGTAGAAGTAACTCCATGGCTACGGTGGAGGTGAATATCTGATTTTCTTCAATAACTTCGGCCTCTGTTTGAAAGGTTTGAGGCAACAGGTGGCTCTTATGGTATATGAGGAATCAATTTGCCCCAGATTATGGCAGTGGGGGCATCCCTGCTTGATAAAACACTTTAGGTTTTCTGTAAACTGTGTTTTAATTGGAGGATTAGGCTTTTGATAGACATCTTAGATATAATCCCCACAAATCTATCTCTTAATCCTCTGTTCTGGTGCATTCTGGTCTTCAACGTTGATACTCTTTGTTTGTGATTGACTTGCTGTGTATTTCAAATGTGCGGGACTGAAACATGAATCTAATGGCATCAATGTGTTATGAAATACCGATGAAATGTGCATTTAACAACTGTGAATGATTTCCCTTGAGGGCGAGAGGGTCGCTACCCTCAACCCGCGAATTTTCTTCAGAATGGCGAAAAACCATTTAAACCCTGCAAAAATACAAACGACTATTACAAAATCCTGCATATATAGGTTGACTGGTGTGGAGGCATGTGGAGGAAGCGTGGCCGTTGGATGGCATCATCCAACGGTCAGGATTAATCGGGAGAGATCGTAAAATGGGGGAAAGAAGATTGAATCTGAGCCATCGATCGCGCAGAGATCGACGGTCGGGAGCAGAGGTTTAAATTCAACGGAGGAATCAGGCGATGGAATATGGACCGTTGATCTGCAGATCAGATCGATGGCAGAGATTTATTTTCCGTCGCGCAATAGCTCGGTTATCGCGTGGGCACCTTCGTTAGTTGTCGGGCATCTTCGGCGAGTGATCACCGTTGGATGGCCCACCCCAGATCGAACGGTGGAAAGCGATATCACTGGGCATCCCGGTCCAAACGTTAATGCGCGATGGACAGCAGATGGATGGCGATTTTGAAAATAGTACAGGGGACGCGTGGTGGCAAGTGTATGGAATCGCTGGCGATCGGGGGAAAACAGTTTTTCGCCCAAGGGCGGTGCGATGGATATCGCCGGTTTTTAAGAGTCGTGAACAGCTGGCGAGGACCACTGGAAGATGCAATCCACACCGTCCAATCAATAGATCAAATCAACGGTGCAGAACGGTTCAAAAAATAGTACTGGCGGAAATATAAAATAATTTAAAACCCAATTTTTAAATAAAAACAAAGGTTTGATGTTTTCGGGGTGAAATATTTGTTTTGAAAGGGATAAGCACCTGACTGACTCAATGTCTAGTTCTGGTGCCAGGGCGCATGGATAAAAGGGTTAGGGACTTGGCCGAAGGGGGTTTAAGTCCAATACATGGAGAATATGCATTTTAATGGTTTTTCAAGGATTTTCCAAGGAATTCGAGGATTCTGATAAGGCTAAGAAGGGGTCTTAGAACCTTATTGCAGATTTTCATGAAGTAAAAAGAGGAGAAACATGAAAATGAGGGATTTTCATGGGAAATGGGGAAAATAGAAAATGAGGTTAGTTTTGGAAGAAGAGGCAGGGGAAAAATGGGGTTTGCAGCAGCATTTGGGCTTTGGATTTTATCAGGGATTTCAGAGGTTTTTAGGATGTAAACAACAATATAGGGTCTGGACAAAGGCATGAGGCCTTCAAGAGTCTTCAAGAGCCAACAAATTTTAGTAATGAAATTTTTTCCTTAAAGGCTCGAACAGTCTTAGCCACCTTTTGGTATAATCAAATATTATAGGTGGCTAACAGTGGCTCCACTTGGGGATGGTGCCTTCTTGAAGGCATCAAGAATTCAGACTTGGATTCTCTGGGAGGCTGCTCAGTTGCCTAATCCATTGGGTTTCCTTTATTTCTGTGGATAATCTTCTGAAAACATATTAGCAACCATAAAATCAATGGGTCTTCATCAATACAGCTTTCTACCTACCCAATCCTACTGATCTAACATTTTTTCCTTCATTTAGAGTGCACTTGGATTGGCAAACTCTTTTACAACATTTTATTCTTTTGAAAGAAGTAAATCTAATCTAATTCTACTCCTTATTTCTCCCTGAACTCAGATTTAACAGTTGAGTTCAGATGATTCTCTACCTAATCTACCATATGTTGGGATTAAACAGTCTAACAGATTTTTATTCTCTAAATTTCTAAAACATAAATTTAAAAACAGTCAAGTCAAGATTAAGCTAGTTGACTTGCTGTGATCTATGGCATAAAGACAAGTTGCACATAGACATTTATTTTTTAGAAAAAATAAATAAAAAATGGAAGGCTTAAGATCTGAAATTTTGAAAACATTTCCTTCTTCTTTTCTACAACTCTGATTTGACTCTTATTGAGCTGTCTTCCTTTTCCTCTGGTTCAGATTTTGAGCTGATTGGAACCAGATTTTTACACCTTTTTGGCTCAGAAAAATAAAACATGTTTGAGTCATCTCTCTTTGGAAATTGAGGTTCAGGTTTTGAACATGTTTGAACCATTAATTTCTATCCTAAATTATCTACTGATAAGCCAAGATTAAACAGTTTGGCAAATCGAATTCACTATCCTATCAGCAGAGAATTTAAAGCTAATTAGTCAAGGTTAGATAGTTTGACTAACTAGAAGTGTGTTCTTTAGGAGTGGCATTTAAGCTTGCACACTTTCAGATTTGTTTCTCTTTTTTGGTATGGGGCTATACCTTTCTTGTTTTGACATTTTGCCCTCTTTTCCTTCTTTCTTTGTTTTTTGTATTTTTGATTTTTCTAATTTTGAATGCAACGGTTAGACTATGATATTTATAATGAAAAAATAAAATAAAATGCTTTGAAACTTAAGATTCTTGGCAGAAGTAATGCTTGAGCATCCTTCCATTGAGAGGACCTCCATATAGGTCTTCTCCATTCAGTTCTTTCAAGAAAAACGCATTGTGACCCCTCTCAGCATGAATAATATAGGGCCCTTTCCACAAGTTCTCAAATTTGCCATGTTTTCCCTTCTCTTATTTTCTTGAATCCCACTTAAGAACAACATTTCCAACTTGGAAATTGTCTGCCCTAGTCCTCTTATCAAATAGCTTCTTCATATTTTCTTGGACTAACTATGTTCTTTCATGGACTTCCTCTCTGGTCTGCGGTAAATGGATTGTTTGGTTGATTCTTCTCTGCATATCATTATCTTCAATCTGCACTTCTTGAAGGAGCTTCATGACTATCACTCCCAATGAAGTGGGAAATAATGCATCCATACCATAGACTAGCTGATAGGGAGACATGTTTATTGATTTCTTTGTAGTTAGCCTATCAGCCCATAAGGCATGAACCAACTTATTGTGTCATGATTTCTGATTTTGTTCCAACAGCTCTTGTTGGAAGATTCAGCTAATCCATTTCCTTGGGGATAGTAAGCAGTGGAATGGCCCAAGGTTATGTGGTATTTGTAACAGAAATCAACCATTTTCTTAGATTTAAAAGCAACAGCATTGTCTGTCATGATTGTTTTGGGACAACCAAATCTGGATAGGATATTCGTTTCAAGGAACTTGATAATGACAGAGTCATTAGCATTCCTGGATGGTATAGCTTCTATCCATTTGGTAAAGAAGTCAGTAGCTGTGAGGATCCATTTATGCTGAGTTGAGGAGGATGGATGAATTTCCCCAATGATGTCCAACCCCCATTGTTGAAAAGGTGCCTCAACTCTAATAGGATGTAAAGGTAAGGGAATGATTTTTATTTTTCCATCAAAGATTTGACACTTATGGCAAGACATGACCATATTTTGAGTGTTAGGGAAGAGGGTAGGCCAATAGTAACCAGATCTAAGAATTTTGTTGGCTGTGGCCTTCCAGTAGAGGTGTCCTCCACATTCTCCATCATGCAATTCATGCGTGATTTTTCCTGCATCATCTTCAAGTAAACATTTAAGAAAAATTCCAACAGCATTTTTCCAATATAATACTCCATCTAATATGAAAAAACTCAAAGCCTTTTGTTTCAAGAATCTATCTTTAGTTTTAGACAAATAAGGAGGGGCATTTAGATATAAAAGCACATAAATAATGTCGGCATACCAAGGATAATTTAGAAATGTTTCTTCAATGAAAGGAGCATCATATTCTTCTATTTCTTCCAACACATCTACCATATTCATGCCCAGTGCTTGAAAGTTAGACTCAGCCATAAGTTTTGCTAATCCCTGCCCCTTGATTAGTTTGGTGGGCCTGATTTCTAAGTCATATTCAAGAATAGTTGCAATCCATTTTCCCCTTTTACCATCAAGGCCTTGACTTAGAATTTCCTTGACAACAGTATGTGGAACAAAAGCAATTATGTGAGAGTGTAAAATATAGACCCTAAAGTCTTTTAATGCTTTCACTAATGCTAAGGCTTGCTTCTCCATGATGTTGTATTTGAGAGGAGCATTTCTCAAGGCCCTACTAAAGAAAGATATTGGTTGTTCTTGCCCCAAATCATTTTTTTGAAGTAAAACTACAGCTATTGTATGTTCAGATGCAAAGGAAAAGATATAGAAATCTTTGGTAAAATCTGGACTAATCAGGACTGGTGCTTGAGTAAGAGCTTGTTTGACCAGTTCGAATGATTGTTTAGCTGGTAAACTCCATTTTACACCTGCATCTTGTAGAAATTTGCTGAATAAATCACTTATTCAATGGATATTAACCTGATCACACATCAATTTCGAATTGCATGCATAACACGTAATCTCTTCTACAATTAATTGTCACATGCGGAAAGAATAGAAGCGATAGCACATCAAATCATCACACACATTAACACAGTATGTATGGGGAAAGCTTATAGCTGAAAACCCCTCAGCTATTCTATATATTAGATGGAGAGAACATGCAGTAAATACATAGTACAAACTCCTCGCAAGTATGCAGTACTATCTCCTAAAGCTACACAAAAACTAGCTTGGTTTTGAACAAGTCATAGGTTCAAAACACACCCACTACTTTCCCTGCCTCTATTGCGCAATCAAGGCTGGTCTAAATAGAGATCCAAGTTTGAATCTCACTGGCTCCAAATGCGCAATTTTCATTGGTAATTTCCTCCAAGTGTAGTGCAAATCTCATGCACAACCAATGTCGCAACTGATAGCTAACTCAACCCTTTCATCTACCTCTTTCACTTGTCGCCACTGAACTGTCCATGCACTGAGTTAAACTGATGTGTTCTTTAGTTGAATAATGAGTTAATAATTTGTGAATTAAATAATATTTAATTCACACAACTCATCTCTAGTGTATTAGCTAGTTAAACTAAATACAACTAGTTCAACTAGTTAACGAGAACACCACCTCCATTAACTGTCGCATCAACTCCACCGAACTCCGCCACTTGAGCTCTAACTGAAGTCAACCATGCATTAGCTCACCTAACTCATAGGAAAAGCGTAAATCCTTCTGGAAGCTGCATGCCCCACCTCCGGGGGTCAAACTGAAGTGCTCCAAGAGAGTAAACTGAAGTTTAGAGTCCAAATATTATTAAGGGTAAATAATATTTGACTGTTCTATTTTTAGCCCGCCAGTCTAAAAATAGACTTCAACCTAAATGCTAAAAATAGAGGTCCATCTATTTTTACCAACATGACCAATCCTCCAAGAATAGCATACTGCAGCTCCCGGTCCATGATCCATATGTCTAAAAATAGACATAGTCTAAAAATAGACTTTTCGCCAAAAATCACATGTGTGGTCCCCACCTAGTTTAGGTGATCACTTTCCAACTAGGATCAGGAAAGATGTTTCAGGAGGCCTCCTTCAATGTTTCTTGTTGCCATTTTCAACACTCCCTCTCAACAAGAAAGGACTGTCTTTGCATGCGACATGCAACTCCATGCATTCGCCCTACAACCTTCACAAGCACCATGCAACTCCATGCATCTGCTCTGCAACTCCTCTGAAACTGAATAGGCTCCAAACAACTCAATCAGTCTTGATGCATCTAGCATCTATCATCAAAGTCTTCAACTTCTGCTTGGCCAACTGCACATGTCATCAGGAACCACTGCGTTGTTGAACTCTTGCACCCATGCACTCTTGCACTTGCTGTCAACTCTGATCCGCGCTCCAATATCCGACACTGTCACTTTGATCTGCCTGCATCACTCCAACTGATCTTGCTACTGCTGCGCTGTGGGCACCTCGTAGCTAGGTTCAACCCATGAGATCCAAACCATCTCATGAATCTGCCCAGAAATCTCCTCATGGGATTAATCATGCATGTCGCCCCACCTCACACCTGGTGGTATAGCTGCATGCACTCCCTCTGCCCGTCTGGCACGAAATTTCTCTGCATGAGTGGTCTCTTCCACTCCATGATCCTCTTGTGGCTGCTCCACATCCCGAGGTTCACTATTGCCTGCATGCAAAACTTGCTCCCTCTCAAGCTTCAGTTGCATGTCTTCCTTCCGCTTCCCAACAGTAGGAAGCTCCGTAGACATCCCATCTACTTCAAGTCTGTAGAGATTCTTTGCTCGAATCCCAACCTTCTTGACTTGTCCCATTGCCTTGTGCCAAAGGAAAACTTTTCCTTCTCTAAAGACAACTTCATAGCCTTTATCTTCTAACATTGCGACTAAGATCAGATTATTTGTTAGACCTGGTACATGCAATACATCTTGTAAAAGAATGAGTTTACCTGACTCCCTCTGAAAGGTTATGGTACCAATGCCGGTCGCATTGTATCATCCACCGTCGCCCAACTCAACATGCATCTGGAGACCTTTCTCCACCAAGTCACTGAAAATATTTGCATCTCCCGTCATGTGAAAGGAAGTGCCACTATAAATATACCACCCCAATCCCAATGCACTAGACAACATGCATGCGATCAATGAGAAGTCTAGCTCAAATTGTGAGGCAAGAGCCTCACCAGTTGCAGCTCCAGCAGCCTGCTTGTTCTTCTTCTTCTTTGGGCAATTCGTGGCGTAATGTCCATGATCGTGACAGTGAAAACACTTCACTTTGGACATGTCACGCGCTTTACCATCCGCACCGGATTGAGAATCCTTCTCCTTGCCCTTCCCCTTCCTTGCTTTGGTAGCCAAAGCGCAGTCTTCTTCATCAGATACCTTTGATGAAGATCCGTCCCTGGTAGTCCTCCTGATCTCCTCTTGCATGAGATCCGACCACAGTCGCTCCCATCCCGGCAACTTCTCTCGACCATTGACACTATCCTCCTTCGGAAGACCAAGGAGAGCCAGGTCCACCATATCCTCATCTTCGACAGTCACCCCCACACTTCCCAGCTCATCTCTGCACTAAGTGAACTTCGTGAGGTATTGGGCAATACTGTCGCCTTTCTCCATCTTGATGTTCCTGAGTCTATCCTTGAGCGCCAGCTTCCTTTGGTCACTCTTGCTTTGTTATAGATCCGTCAAATCTTTCCACATCAAATATGGATAAGCCTTTCCATGCAGGCTGGATACAATGTGATCCTTTACGCCCTCCAACAGGATCCTTCGACACTTTGTTTGTTTCTTTCGCCAGGCTTCCACAACATCAGCATCATTAGAAGTAGGCTTTGTAATCTCTTTCTCCACGAATTCCAATAGCCCATTATCATCTAATACAGCCTCCATGTGGTCCTTCCATGCAACATAATTCGAACTACCTTCCAAGGCATATTCTAGTCGCAACCCGATGAAAGACATTTTTGCCGCGGCACCAAGAACACAAATCTGCAAATTTGAATTTCACCACTAGCTGATAACTCAATCGCTTCTGATCTACACTTGAGAAAAAATTATTTCCAAATCAGAGATTGACTGCATGGGATTTTACCAGACCTTTCATTTTCCAAAGAAAGATGAATCCGGAGGCTATCTGGCCTGTATGCAGGCTCTGTCCGAGGAAATAAGTTGAAAATCACCATAATAGATCTCGACAATTAATATTGCTCTGATACCATGTAGAAATTTGCTGAATAAATCACTTATTAAATGGATATTAACCTGATCACACATCAATTTTGAATTGCATGCATAACACATAATCTCTTCTACAATTAATTGTCACATGCGGAAAGAATAGAAGCGATAGCACATCAAATCATCACACACATTAACACAATATGTATGGGGAAAGCTTATAGCTGAAAACCCCTCAGCTATTCTGTATATTAGATGGAGAGAACATGCAACAAATACATAGTACAAACTCCTCGCAAGTACTCAGTACTATCTCCCAAAGCTACACAAAAACTAGCTTGGTTTTGAACAAGTCACAGGTTCAAAACACACCCACTACTTTCCCTGCCTCTATTGCGCAATCAAGGCTGGTCTAAATAGAGATCCAAATTCGAATCTCATTGGCTCCAACTTTGCAATTGTCATTGGTAATTTCCTCCAAGTGTAGTGCAAATCTCACGCACAACTAATGTCGCAACTGATAGCTAACTCAACCCTTTCATCTACCTCTTTCACTTGTCGCCACTGAACTGTCCATGCACTGAGTTAAAATGATGTGTTCTTTAGTTGAATAATGAGTTAATATTTTGTGAATTAAATAATATTTAATTCACACAACTCATCTCTAGTGTATTAGCTAGTTAAACTAAATACAACTAGTTCAACTAGTTAACCAAAACACCACCTCCATTAACTGTCGCATCAACTCCACCGAACTCCGCCACTTGAGCTCTAACTGAATTCAACCATGCATTAGCTCACCTAACTCATAGGAAAAGCGTAAATCCTTCTGGAAGCTGCATGCCCCACCTCCGGGGGTCAAACTGAAGTGCTCCAGGAGAGTAAACTGAAGTTTAGATTCCAAATATTATTAAGGGTAAATAATATTTGACTTCCCTATTTTAAGGAGAGGCAGTCTAAAAATAGACTTCGACCTATAGGTCCAAAAAATAGAGGTCCATCTATTTTTACCAACATTACCAATACTCCAAGAATAATATACTGCAATCCCCGGACCATGCTCCATATGTCTAAAAATAGACATAGTCTAAAAATAGATTTTTCGACAAAAATCACATGTGTGGTCCCCACCTAGTTTAGGTGATCACTTTCCAACTAGGATCAGGAAAGATGTTTCAGGAGGCCTCCTTCACTGTTTCTTGTTGCCATTTTCAACACATCTTTCTTAAGCATGTTTGTAATGTTTTTTAATAGCTCAGCAAGATTAGGAATAAACCTCCTTAGAAAATTAATCTTTCCGATGAAAGATTGCAATTCTTTGAGGCTCCTTGGATGGTTGATCTGCAATATGCCATCTATCCTTGTAGGGTATATTTTGATTCCCTCTTCCAAAATTATGTGGCCAAGAATTTTACCTTCTTAGAGACCAAAGAGTGTTTTCTTGGGATTCAATGACAAGCCAAATTTCCTACACCTCTCAAAAACTTTTCTTAGGTGGATCAAATGTTCTTCATCAGTTTTTGAGAAAACATTTATGTCGTCAAGGTAAATGATTATGAAATAGCCAATGTCTTCGGAAAATGATATATCCATGGCCCTTTGGAAGGTGGCCCCTGCATTCATTAATGCAAAAGGCATTTTGACATACATAAAGGTGCCCCAAGGTGTAGTGAAAGCAGTTTTGATTTGATCACTTGGGAGCACTAGCACCTGATTGTAACCCGAGAACCCATCTAAGAGTGATATCCTTTTTGACCCAACTACCCTATGAATTATATGATCCATTTTGGGCAATGGGTAGTTGTCTTTTAGGGATGCTCTGTTTAGGTTTCTGAAATCGATACAGAGTCTGATATCCCCTGTCTTTTTCCTAACAGAAACTAAGTTTGATACCCATTCTGAAAATCTAACAGGTACTATAATGCCAGCATCATGCATCTTTTCAATTTCAGCTCTAACTAAAGGTAATAAAAGTGGGTTTATCCTCCTCAGTTTTTGTTTGAAGCGCTTTTGATTTTCCTTCAAGGGAATCTTGTGCTGAATGATGTTAGCATCATATGATTTTAGGTCTTTGTATCCCCAAGAAAAAACATCTTTAAACTCTTTGAAGAGCTTTATATATTGCAATTTTATGTGAGCTGGGAGAGTGTTGGACAGTTTAATCATCTTGCATTCTGCTAGGCTACCTATGTTATGTTCTTCTACATCTGTTTCCACAGGCTCCATTCTTGGTTCTTTGGATACATCGTTACAATCAAAAAGGTGTTCTAAAGGTGTTAGACCCCTGAGAATTTTATCGTTTTTGCATTGTAAGACTTCCAAGTCCTCTTGGTCTGTGTTTTTAGTCCTCTGTCTCAAAAGGATTTTCATAATGATTTATATCAGCAGTATATGTTATTTTAGCTTCTGGGATTTCTTCAATATATGGGCAGTTCTGATTACGGCTCGATTCTGATGTTGGTATGGTGAAATCATTTTCTGACTTTAAGAAATCATCTATGTGTTTGTTAGAGTCAAACACCTGCCAGTGATCTTTGTTATCAGGCACAGCAGGCCTGTGTTTTACTTTTACATTGAGTTGTTGATTTATTTCAGGTGTTTGAAAATTGTTGGCATTGAAAGCGAGTTCATTTGCTAGATGATTCAATTCTCTTGGAATGAAAATAAGTTCATATTTTTCAAAGGTTTTCAATAGATCAAGGGCAGCGTTTCGATATTCCCTAAGTCTTGGATTTTTAGCTAAGTATTCTCCTTTGATTTGTTTTATGATAAGTTCAGAATCTCCTAAGATTGATATCCTCTGGGCTTTTAACTGTTTAAGCAATTGCAAGCCTAGTAGAAGTGCTTCATACTCAGCAATATTGTTAGTGCATAGGAAATTCAATTTATATGAAAAGCTTTGTTTTGTATTTTGAATCCACACACCTACTACTGCACTTGTTTTATTACAAGATCCATCAAAACTTATTTTCCAAAGTATGTCATCCTTATCTCCATTTTCTTGTTGCTATTGATTGTTAATGTTTTAAATTTGATCAAAGGGAAGATTGGATTGTTGTGGTGAACTGATTGGGTGTATGTTTTCTTTATCTTGTTGAGTAATGTCATCTTCGTTATATAAGATAAAGGAATCTAAACTTGATTGAATAGAATAAATTG
Source organism: Pinus albicaulis (assembly GCA_034641835.2). NCBI lineage: Eukaryota > Viridiplantae > Streptophyta > Pinopsida > Pinales > Pinaceae > Pinus > Pinus albicaulis. Next base: position 795 of record JAXQQM020071522.1, on the reverse strand, counting down.
GAGAATTGTTTGGTCTGTCCATGTTGCTCACCATGTACTTCATGTGAGATTCCCTGTATAGTCTTCTGTTTTGGTTAAAAATGAGAATGGTGGCATAAGACATGTCCATTTGAAGGCTTCCCTGAAGTTTGGCTCCCCACAATCTTGATAAGAGCATGCCATACTTAGGGGGAATGTCAGCTACAACTATATCCATAAATAGACTCTTAGCAAGGATCTGAGCTAAAGTAACACATAAATCCTTGATTAAACACAAACATCTGACTTGGCTCGAGTCAAAAGAATACAAATCTTTGTATGGTTTAGTAATCTCTAAGCCTAAGCTCTCCATTACCACCTTGGGCATCAGATTGTGTGAAGCTCCCGAATCTAACATGGCATTATGTAAAATTTTCTCATGTATGTTCAAGCTAACATAGAAGGGAGGGACAACCCCTTCTTGATATTTTCCTTCAAATTCTGGACCAAACAACAACTCAGGTTTGTCATTTGTCAAGTTTAAAGTGTCTGTATCACTTCCTAAGTTCAAAGCTTTCAAAACTTGGTTTTTGTAAAAATCTTGTGTTACTAGTTCAACTAGGGGGATGGTGACTTTTATTTTGGCAATCTCTCCCTCAAGGCTGAAAAGAATAATTGACTTGTTTGTATTTGCATCTGTTTTTTCAATTGAATTCTTTTCAGCAACTTTGATTTGCTGAATTTTATTTGGACTGGTAATTGGGATAGTTTTATTAGGCCCACTGGCTGAGGTGCTAGGGGTACTCTGTTCAACATTTGGCTGGACACCTTTATCTT